>PVJN01032146.1:0-24345 GCA_004026805.1 Lasiurus borealis | reverse complement strand
GCTGGGTGCTGTATTTTGGACAAGCCCAGCTGGGCGCCCCCCCCCCCCCCCCCCCCGCGCCCCGCAGCCAGTCTGAGCAGGTAGCTGACCAGGCGGAGGTCACGAGGAAGGACCCGCTCTTCCAGCAAGTTTTGCAAACACCTTATCTCCCCGAGCAGCTGAGGTAATGTTGATGAAAGATCACCCTGTCCCCTGCCACTGGGTGGGGGTGCCCCTGTGACCAGCTCAGGCCCCATGGCCTCCCCTCCACTCCCAGCCTCCCCGGTGCAAGAATGGAGCCTCAGTGTCCTCGCCTGTAAAGGGGACCCGGCTCTCGGGGTGGCCCTCGCGATGAAACGAAGCCCGCACAGAGGGCTGAGCATGGCGCTCTGCAGACAGGCATCCTCAGCATCCATCACCGCCGTCACCCTCGCGGCTCCCGAGCGCCAGGCCAGCTGTTCGGGAGCCCAGCTCTCCCAGATGTGGCACAGCGGGCTCTGAGCGCCCTGGCACAGTCTCAAAGCCAGGGACCTCATCCCGGCCAGCCTCTGCGCTTTCCTCCCAACAACCTACATTTCCTCTCAACCTGTGGTCTTGTTCATGAAAATCTAGTTTTTCATGAACACCCAGGAGGAATGAACGCGTTTCAAAGACCCTCCGAGGAGGGTGGGTGTGTCTGTCACGCAGGGTCTTCAGCCTCAGCCTCCCCGTGGGGGAATTCCTCCCACAGCTGTGACCTCTGGCAGGCTCAGGGCAAAGCTCAAAGCAGCCGCTGGGCCCCACCCTCACTTCGGCCTTAAGCCCCAAGGACTGCAGAGCAGCAATTTTCTTTTCTTTTTTTTAAAATATATTTTATTGATTTTTTACAGAGAGGAAGGGAAAGAGATAGAAAGTCAGAAACATCAATGAGAGAGAGACATCGATCAGCCGCCTCCTGCACGCCCCGCACTGGAGATGTGCCCGCAAGCAAGGTACATGCCCCTGCCTGGAATCGAACCTGGGACCTTTCAGTTCGCAGGCCGACGCTCTATCCACTGAGCCAAACCGGTCTCGGCAGCAATTTTCATTTTACAATCAAAGACGCCGTTTATCATTGGGCGCCAAACACATTCTATGTTGGAAGGTCTTGGCTAGCGGTTATTTCATCGGCGTCGATCAGTGGCAGAGTACGTTTCCCATTCTGTCTCCAACGAAGACCTCGAGTTGGTGCGGGATGACCAGTGCACTGGCAGTGACTGGGTGTCCATCAGCTGCCAGAGCAGCGGTTCTCAACCTGTGGGTCGTGATCCCTTTGGGGGGTCGAATGACCCTTTCACAGGGGTCGCCTAAGGAATCCTGCATATCAGATATTCACATTACGATTCATTAACAGTAGCAAGATGACAGTTATGAAGTAGCAACGAAAATAATTTTATGGTTGGAGGTGACTACAACATGAGGAACTGTGTTAAAGGGTCGCGGCAGTAGGAAGGTTGAGAACCGTTGTGCCAGAGGGTCTGCTGGACAAGCGCGTGATGGTATCAGCTCATCGAATCCTCCCGCCAACCCTCAGAGGTCACTGACTTCACTGTCCCTATGACACAAGTGCAGGGACCCGTGTTCAGAGGCCAGGTGCTGGGAAGGGGCAGAGCTGGGACCAAATCAGCTGGCTGGGGAGGACCCTCTGCTGGTCTGGGCAACACACTGAGGCAGCCTTAGCACCCGGGCATGGTGCCCCTGGGGCCCTTGACTGCCTCCTCCATGCGATGTCTCCCGGGCGTTGGGGGGCTGAGGAGCTATGGAGGGGGGAGGTGAGACCCAGGAGGAGCCCCAGCCATCCTGGGAAGCCTGGACTGGTGCAAACTGGATTTCTCAGCACTGCTCACAGTGACTGCTCCCCCCACAGGACACAGGCCTCTGCTGGGGGGGCGGGCTGGATCAGAGGACCCTGAGGCTAGAGAGTAGAGCGATCAGCACAGGGTCTGCAAACGAGGCAGGCGAGGATTTCTCCATCGAACAGGTCTGTGAACTTGAGCGAGGCTTCCGGGACTTGGTGTTATCACCTGTAAAATGGGTCAGTACAACCTCCCTCAGTGTTGCTTCCAATTACAGCGGTACCTCGAGATATGAGTGCCCTAACGTACGAGATTTTTGAGATATGAGTCGTCGAGCAACATTTGAGATAGGAGTCATCGTGCGGATTGGCCGGCTGCGCACGACCCACCAGTTTACCCCGACTCGAGCGTCTCATAGTTTCCCACGCCTCAAGGTTACGGAACGAATGAAACTCGTATCTCGAGGCACCACTGAATCTAGTGAGAGAAGACATCACCTGATGCCTGGAAGACAGTAGGTGCTTAATAGTTGAGAGTTACCATTCTTACTACTGGGCGGGTGATGCTCTCAGAGTTCCCTTGGTCATAAACTTGAACTATTAATTGCTGCTTCATCCGGAGGCTGGAGCCCAGTAAGACAGGGCTGTGGCTCTAGCCCTGGCCAGCTCCAGCCCCAGCTCTAGCTCCAGAGCAGCCCTCCAGGGGTCACCACTCCCACCTCAAGCCCGGGAGAGGCGGGCGTCCTCTGTGCCAGGACTCTGTGCTGGACTGAGGACCTGCAGAGTTGAAAAGCCGACCGACTCAAAGTACGAGAGAACAAAGAAAGGAGGGAAAAAAAGGATGGGGAGAGAGGCGGGAGAGAGATGCAGAGATGGTACTGGGAGGCGGGGTGTAGTGGCCCGGCGGGGGGACACAGGGTCTGGCCTGGACCACCTGCCTGGCTCTACCCTCCCCCATGTGTAACTTTGAGCAAATCACCAACCCTCTCTGCGCCTTAGTTTTCTCCTTTGTAAAACGGGGTCACAAAAGGTTCCCTCCTTCAGGAGTTTGCCTTCAGGGGAGCTTTCACGAGATAACATGCAAAGCACAGCGCCTGGCTCTCTGTGCTCACCAAAACGGAGCCACAGCAAAGTAGTAATTATCTCCTGGTCAAGTGACCCCCGCGTTCTCTCCGAGACCCGTTTTACAGATAAGAAAGTCAAGGGCAGGCAGGAGCAGGACCACGCCGATGTGTGGGTCCTTGCAATTGCACCCTGTTGCCACCTGGCTGGGCTGACTCCTGGCCTCCTGACCTTCCTCACCCCGGGGGTCTGTCTGTCCCCCAAAGAGACTTTCCAGCCTCTTCCAAGCCTGGACAGTGCTCTGCAGCAAACTGGCCTCTAGGGGGCAGCAGGAGCCTTGGAAACCGGGCTGGCTGCAGCCTGGGCTGAGCTGGTGATGAGCTTCAGTCACACAAGAGGCCATGGGGGACCCTGGGGAGGAGGCTGCCCAGCGGAGGCCAGTCTGCCTGCCCTGGGGGAGCTGAAACTGCAAGAGAGGGGGAAGCAGAGGGGCACGGAATGGGAGTGCCGGCCGCCTCTGCAGCCCCCTCTCCCAGCCACGCATGCCCGGTCCCTGCACTCACCCTGGTGCCGTGGGGGTTAAATGTGGCACAATCCGGCCCTCCAGGCAGAGAGAAGCCAGTGCAGCTGGGGAGTGGTAGGGCCAGGGAGTGGGGTGTCTGGGAGTGCGTCATGCATCAAAAAAAGCATTCTCCACGCCACCAGGACCACGCAGAGCCCCGGGCCTTGCCTGGAATTGCTGGTGGACCCCTCGGACCTTCGCCTGCAGAACTGACCCTCCCCGGTGTGGGGCTCTAGGATCCCGCAGTGCCTGCCCCGGGCCTCTGTGTCCGAAGGCCTGGTGCTTTGGCCAGTGGGCCAGGGGAACTGCATTCAGCTCACTTCTGGCCGCCTCTGCCCTGGGCTGGCAGCAGAACTACCTCCCAGAAGGGCCACAGAAGTGACAAACACCACTGCTCATTGCCACCGGTGCCAGGCCCTGAGCGAAGGGTGCTGTGGGTCTTGTTCTATGCCCCCCCCCTTTTTTTAAAGATTTTTTAAAAATATATTTTATTGATTTCTTACAGAGAGGAAGAGAGAGGGATAGAGAGTTGGAAACACCTATGAGAGAGAGACATCGGTCAGCCGCCTCCTGCACAACCCCCACTGGGGACATGCCCGCAACCAGGATACATGCCCTTGACTGGAATCAAACCCGGGACCTTCCACTCCACAGGCCGACGCTCTATCCACTGAGCCAAACCGGTTTCGGCAATGCTCCCCCCCCCCTTTACAACAGTCCTTCACCTGTTCTTTACAAATAATGACCTGAACTGAGGCTCAGAGAGGTGGAGTGACGTGCCCACAGGCACACAGCAGTCAGTACCCGAGGCAGCGTCAGCATCCAGGGCTGTCTAGCTGCAAAGCAGGAATGCTTTCACTCTCGGGGCACCTGAGCGAGGGGTTGAAGAAGCACCAAAGCTATACCCAGCCCGGTGCCAAGGAAAGGAGTCAGCATGCCCCTGGCTTTACAGAGGAGTGCCCGCCTCGGACCCTGCACCAGGGAGCCTGGCAAATATCAAACACTGACACAATTAGACTTTTTTAAAAAAAATCGCTGATACAGGAGAGCTAAACCGTCCGTTCTCTCCTCCACACAGGCCTCTGTCCTCCTGCAAAACCAGAGTCCGTGGGGCTCTGGGCTCGAACCCTGCACATCTTGGCAGGAAGGGGGCAGGGAGGAGGAGGGAAGTGTCTGGGTCTAAGACTCCCTGGGGATCGGTCTGCAGACTCCTGCTCCCAGAAGCTGGGATTTCCCGCTCTGCTTCCACCGTGGCCCTTGGTGTCCAGCCTCAGTTTCCCCACGTGAATCATGGGCCTCCTTCCTGCCTCGGGCCTGGCTGGCAGTTTGCCAGGGTTCCGGACGGTCTGGGCGGTGCAGATGTCAGTCGTGACTTCGGACAGCGGCTCTGTGCTAACTTGCTTTGGGATCAGAAGTTGGGATCAGTGCGGGGTGATCCCCTGATAACAGCGTCTCTCTCCAGCCCCCTTAGTCAAATGAGATTCAAATAGCCCCTTTGAATAGCCCTGCGATGACCCTGTAAAGGTCACGTAAGTAGGACTCGCTCTCTCTCTTTCTCTCCCTCATTCCTATCTCCTTGACCTATTCCATCGCTAATCTCTCCATCTCAGCTTCTTCTCTATTCAAATTAGCTATTTGAATGACCAGAGGCCAGTGTTTTCTTACTAGGCTCCCTGGCCCACAACTTGCATGAGGAATTCTCCTCCGGGGTGTCTTTGAGAGATGCTGGGGTTCTGCTGGGCACAGGCCCCCTAGATGCCTGCCAGCTCAGCCTGGTGAGCCCACCGGCCCTCCCCAAGGACCCCCTTCCTCCCCTACCGCCCCCTTGAGGTGATCAGAGACAGGCTAGAGCAGTGGTTCTCAACCTTCCTAATGCCGCGACCCTTTAAGACAGTTCCTCATGTGGTGGTGACCCCCAACCATAAAATTATTTGTTGCTACTTCATCACTGTAATTTTGCTACTGTTATGAGCTGTCATGTAAATATCTGATAGGCAAGATGTATTTTCATTGTTACAAATTGAACATAATTAAAGCATAGGGATTAATCACAAAAACAATATGTAATTATATATTGTGAAATATTTCTAATTACAAATAAATGAAATTTTGTCTTGAATCGTGGTGTAGCATGGGTAACAGTCTTCATAGGACAACAGTAAACTACATTGCTACGTTTTACTACACCAAGGAGCTGTCTGTTGGTTCCTAAGACCATGGGAAATAGGTGTTTTCCGCTGGTCTTAGGCGATCCCTGTGAAAGGGTCGTTCGACCCCCAAAGGGGTCGCGACCCACAGGTTGAAAACCGCTGGGCTAGAGGCAGGTGCTCATCCTTTGGCCTCCTAGACAGGAGAACCCCTCTGTCTTCGGTCGAAGATGGCACTTGGCCAGGAGGTTGATGGATCGGTAACACAGAGAACAGACAGTGACATTAATAACATCGATCGCCCCTGAGCAGAGAGTGGGCGCTCAGAGCTCCCCCAGCTGCCCTGCCACCACACGCCTCTCCCCGCTGGGATCAGTTTGATCCTCCCGCACCTGACATCCACCTGTTCCTGGCTCACCCCACGGTGTCAGCCAGGAGACGGTGACAGCTCTCAGGCCCCTTGGAGTTGGGGTGAGGCCTCAGAGTCCCCCAATGTGGGCCAGTGCTTCCCGCTCTCTGAGCCTCCATTTCCACTTCTGTCTCGTGGGCCACCCCGTCCCTCTGCGCTCCCCCAATCTCGGATTGACGGGGCCAGATGAGATCATTTACAGAGGTGAGGGCTTAGCACGTGGTAGACGCGGAACTCACCTCCTGCCAAATCTCCAGGGTTTCCTGAATGTTATTGTTTTGTCATCAACAAATCTGACTCATCAGGTGCGGGTACAAGAAGTGCTTTCGATTTGGCTACCAATTGCACTCTCG
Organism: Lasiurus borealis; assembly: GCA_004026805.1. Lineage (NCBI taxonomy): Eukaryota > Metazoa > Chordata > Mammalia > Chiroptera > Vespertilionidae > Lasiurus > Lasiurus borealis. Next base: position 18,020 of record PVJN01032146.1, on the reverse strand, counting down.
GGCACTCTATCCCACACGGGCACGTGAACATGGACACCTTTTGCTGCAATAATTGTCGAGGGGGAACTGAAGAACCGAACAAAATCCACACGCATCAGCCGCGAAGAGACAGAAGAAACTGGCGCATTCACAGTGTCAGACTAAGAGGCATAAACAATATTTTTTTTCTCTTTCTACTGATCTGGAGAGATGGCCATGATGCATCCGGCGAAAAATGTCTACAGGAACATGTGTGTCGTATGATTTTTTAAGAAAACAGACTACCTTCCTTTTCTCTCTCTTCTACAGAACTTACACTGCTTACCTACAGGGGGCGCCCCGACGGGAGATGCCAGGGGAGCAAGGAGATGGAAGAGTCTATTACACTTATTTCTATTCACCTCTGAATTGCTTGCCTTTTTGCAAACATATTTATCATCTCTTTTTGAAAGGAAATGACAGGGTCAGAAGGCCACGGCACCCAGCAAGTCCACGGTTAATGAAGTGAGATGAACGAAGTCGAATAGCCCTCACCACCTCACTCCTGTGAAACGGGAAATGTTCTCCCGTTTTAGATCCTCTGCCCACATGCAAATGCCGCCGATGGGGCTGATAAAGCCGATCCTGTCACTGATCGCCAACGGGAGCTTGTCAGCCTCCGGCCAAGATCAAAACAAGTGCGAGTGTGTGTGTGTGTGTGTGTGTGTGTGTGTGTGTGTGTGTGTGAACACGTGCTCCTGTGTGTGTGTGGAGGGAGGAGGTGAGAAAAGTGTCATCTGTCAGATGCCTTCCTTGCCTAGAAGCAGGCTAGGTGGCTTCACACCTCCCGCTGGCTGATTGACTGCAGACACATCCTGCAGGGCAGCCATCGGCGGCCTCACTCTATGAACAAGGAGACGGAGGCTGAAAGGGTTTGTGATTTGGATGCAAAGCGGGCTATCTGAGTCCAAGGCCAAGGCCCCGATTCTCAGAAATGTCTGCTTTAAAACAACACGAATGGTAAGAGTAGAGGTATGCTCATAGAGCCCTGCCTCCGTTTAACAGATGGGGAAACTGAGCTGCATGGGGGTTTGTGGAAGGACGGAAACTCAGCGAGGGGAGAGAAGAAACTTGAACCCAGGCAGTTCCTGTCCCTTTGATCCCATGGGGGGTGGAGGTGGGGGCAGCAAGTCAACACAGCAGGCCTGGCCCTAGACCTCCCGTCCATCCGCTTCCGCTATGCTAGGCTGGTGCCTCTCACACAGGTGGACCCACGCGGAGGAGGCTGGGAGGCTTGTCCGGCTCTGGTTTCACCCCGGCTGGCTTGACAGCTCCAGTGAGGCTTCTGGGGGTAACTGGGACCTTCTCAGCTCAGAGCACCCGGTTCCAACATTGTCTGGGACTTCCCGCTGCCAGGACCAGCCGCCTGCTGCTCAGGCCTTGGTGCAGGACTCGGGGGGGGGGGGGGTGAGGGGGGGAAAGGCAGCTCCCCAGGGCTCTGCCAGGAGGCGGTCCTCATTATGGAAGGCAGTGTGTGCCAGAACCCACCCATTTTCTTCCCACTGGACCTATCTGCGCCGTTTCTACCAAACATTATCTATTTACTGTTTAAATTTAAACCATCCTACTGTTTAAAAAAGAAAAAAAGAGCTTGAAAACTCCCCAAAACAAAAAATAAACTTCATTTATGTATGTATGTATGTATGTATTTTTGTTGTTGTTAAGCCTCACACTATAATATTTTCCCACTGATTTTTAGAGAGAGTGGAAGGGATGGAGACACACACACACACACACACACACACACACACACACACACACAGAGAGAGAGAAACATCAATGTGAGAGACACACATCATTGGTTGCCTCCCACCTGACCAGGGCTGGGGGTCCAGTCTGCCACCGGTCATGCCCTTGACCGGAATCGCAGACGCTCTAGCCACTGAGCCAAAGCAGCTGGGGCTGCACTTGACTTTTAAGAGGAAACCCCTCATTGCTCTAAATGGAAGAGCAGCCTGGCTCTCCATAAGCAGAAGGTTCCTGTAGAAGCAAGGAGACCAAAGCAGAACCAAGCCATCCAATCCAGAGGCACCCACCTCGGGGAAGCGCCTGCCCTCCGCCTGTCCACACAAGACCAGGAGCTGCAGAGGTCAAGCCCCACCGGCCCCCACGGACACTTTCTCCTCGACACCACCCGAGGGCCTGAGAGGGAAGGACCCAGGTGACACCACCCACGTGCCTGGCATGCTCCGGGCCCCAGGGAAATGCTCTCGGCCAGAGGCCATCTTCCACCCTGATGGCCAGGGCACCCTGCTCCTCACACCACCCAGGGCCCTGGGCCAGCTCAGGGGGCTCCTTTGAGAGCCTCCCCAGGAAAAAGCTGGTCCCAAGGAGGCGACATGACCTTCAATGGTCATATAGCCCCTGAGCGGGGGCGTGGAATTAGGAGAGACAAACTCTATACGAGTATCTTTTCTGTCATCTAGTTATCTTTCTAATATCGAGAAAATATTTATAGATTAACAATAATGTTGATAATGAGCCCTAACCAGTATGGCTCAGTGGGTAGAGCATCAGGCCTGTGGACTGAGAGGTCCCAGGTTCGATTCTGGTCAAGGGCAGGTACCTTGGTTGCAGGCACATCCCTAGTAGGAGGTGTGCAGGAGGCAGCTGATCAGTGTTTCTCATCGATGTTTCTGACTCTCTATCCCTTCCTCTCTGTAAAAACCAAGAAAATATATTTTAAAAAATAATGTTGATAATGAGCCCTAACCAGTTTTGTTCAGTGGATAGAGCCTCAGCCTGTGGACTCAAGGGTCTCAGGTTTGACTCCAGTCAAGGGCATGTACCTTGGTTGCAGGCACATCCCCAGTAGGAGGTGTGCAGGAGGCAGCTGATCGATGTCTCTCTCTCATCGATGTTTCTGACTCTCTATCCCTCTCCCTTCCTCGCTGTAAAAACCAATAAAATATATTAAAAAATAATGTTGATAATGAAGCGTTTTTTGAGACTGCCTGGCATCCCTGTGGGCGGTTCCGGGGACTCTGTCTCCACCCCCACCCCCGGGGACTGTGGGAGGCAGCTCAGGTGGGCGGGTGTGAGCAGTGCCTGCTGCTCCTCCTTGGGACGGGGCTGGCCTCCTTCAGCAGCATGAGCCTCGGGGGGCAGGGCGACGGCTGGGGGTCCAGTCCTCCCCGAGCCGGGGAGGCAGTGCAGCTCATCCGAGGTGTCTGACCCAGGCTGGGGTGCTCTTTGGATGTTGCTCACACCTGTGGGCTTTCCTGAGCACAGACAACCACTTTAAAGAGCTGCTGGGAAGCTTGCAAGCGAGGCCACCCTGGGGCCTCGAGCCATACTGAGACTTTGGCCACTTGGCACCTCGCATTCCCTCCCTGGACCTCAGTCCCTCCAGAGCGAATCTAGAATTAGCCAATCGGAGGTTTCCAGCTCGGCGCTCGGGCCAAGCCCGTCTGCGGACACAATTCTGGGGGTCCCACAGTTTTTCAACATGGAAAAACCGGGGCCCACACAGAACCCCGGGTCCTGCACATCCCCCGACACCTGCAGAGCTGGCCGCACCGGGCCCGAGGGGTACGGTTGCCGGGCGCTGGGCAGGGCTGTCCCCTGAGTCAGGACCACATACCCAGACTTCAGAGCCATTAAGTAAGTCATTGGTGTTTAAGATTCCTAAGAGCTGTCTGTTACAGATGAGGAAACGGAGGCAGGCGGAGGTTCAACAGCTGGCCTCAGTGCACGGGAATGAATGAGAGAGCTCCCTCACAGGCAGAGGGCCAGGGCTGAACCAGATGCTGGGGAGACAGGTGTGGCAATGTGACCCCCGGGGTTCCCCCAGCAGGCTCCCTGGCTCCTTGCTTTGCTGGGGAAGCGAGGGTTAATCCTGCTCATCTTGCCTGGCTGGCCAGAGGCTGCTGGCAGGGAGCCAGTGGAGGTGGACAAAACCAAGCACCCCTGTCCTCCAACCCCCGCCACCCCTCCAAAGGTAACCGGCGCTGGTCCTGACAGCAGGCCCAGACCCAGCTGGTCTTGGGGTACAGGGGAGCCCGGTACTCCTCCCCTGTTTATGCTTGGCAGCGTGCAGAGTGCGTCCGCAGTGGTTCAGCCCTCCTGTTTACCCTGCAAACAGCCGCCTGCCCCACACCGCCACTTAGAGGCACCCTCCCCCCTGCTAGACGCAGGCACGAGCCAGGGAGGCAGCCGGGGAGGCAGCCAGGGGAAGCGGAGGAGAGGGGGAGGGGAGGTTGCTGCCGGCTCAGCCTGACTCCACTCCTCGTGGGTCCTGTGACCTTGAGCCCCTGGGGCCTCAGTTTCCCCATCAGCATCTGCCCTTGCAGAACTGCGGAAAGCAGCAAAGTCATGGGCTTGGGAGATTTCAGGGATGCCTCTATGGTGGGCATGGCAGGGGGACAGGGACAGCAACACCTCCCTTTGCTGGTGGAGTCAGAGGACTCAGCTCCAGGCATTCGGCTCAAGCTCTGAAAACTAGCCATGGATCTATAACCTGCTTTCAAACTTATTTTTTTAAAAAAATATATAAATTTTACTGATTTTTTACAGAGAAGAAGGGAGATGGATAGAGAATTAGAAACATCTATGAGAGAGAGACATCGATCAGCCGCCTCCTGCACAACCCCACTGGGGATGTGCCCGCCACCAAGATACATGCCCTTAACCAGAATTGAACCCGGGACCCTTCAGTCCGCAGACCGATACTCTATTCACGGAGACAAACCAGTTTCGGCTATAACCTGCTTGCAGAAGCGTGTACATATTATAGATGTTTTCCTGCCTGGATGAGTGGAACACACACACGCAATGAGTACCCCGATCAAGAAGGAGAGCATTCCCTTCCATTCCAGAAAATTCCCTCCCCAACCTCAGCACAGTTGCAGGCGGTGCGAGGCGGGAGATCCTCAATTTATAAATGCAGGAGCAGGGGCTCAGTGGCGGATCACACCAGCTGGGGACCGAGCTCACATTGGAACCAGGTCCTTCCTGGAGCCCATGCATTACCCGCTGTGCTGGGCAAAGGGGTGGGCACGAGGTGAGGGACCCATCGGCCCTATAATTGCCATCCTGGTCTTCCAGCCACTTCCCGTCCTGGGATGCCAGGGTAGAAAATCAACCGCTGCCTGAAGGTGTCAATATTGTGTCATGTCTCATCTGCCCTTCCCACCCCCAGGGCCACAGGGACAGAGACTGTGTCTTGTTTGTCATGCAAAGCCTGCCTTGTACCTGGTAGGCAGTAGGTGCTCAATAAACGTGTGTCCAGTGATTGACGAATGAATGAATGGATGAATGGAAAAGGAGGGAGGGACTCAAGTAGAAGGGAGAGCAAGAGGGAGGGAGAAAGAGCAAGCAAGCTCCCTTCCCAAATTCTGGGCCTTTCTGTCTGGCCAGTCTCCCTTCTCTCTTCACTAGATCAGAACATTTGCTCCAGATCTGAGTTCCAAAGTATCTCCTCTGATCAGCCCAGGTCTGCCTCATGTCACATGATGGTCAGAAACAAGCAAATGCTGCCTCCACTTCCCTGAGTGTGGGCGCAGGCCAGAGAGCGCCAGAGAGTCCAGCCCACCCTGCTGGCCCCTGACCCAGCCCCACTCACCGCCCAGGTGACCCCCCCTCCCTGCTCTTCCCTGTTACACCCCGAGCTCCCCAGCCCGGGCCTCCGCTCGCTCTGCTCCTTCTGCCCAGAGGCGCCGTCCCTGGTCAACCCACCCGGCAGGAATGTCCACTCGCTGGCCCTCTGGGGCTCCGCTCCGGGTCAGGCCCTGACTTCTGGGCGATTCCCTCTCCTGACTTTCTTCCCCAGAAGGAGAGAGCTTTGCTCCAGCATTTTCTGCTGCTAGTGCCATAGTCGGCAAACTGCGGCTCCAGAGCCACAGACGGCTCTTTGGCCCCTTGAGTGTGGCTCTTCCACAAAACACCACGGCCTGGGTGAGTCTATTTTGAAGAAGGGGCGTTAGAAGAAGTTTGAGTTTAAAAAATGTGGCTCTCCAAAGAAATGTCAATTGTTGTGCTGTTGGTATTTGGCTCTGTGGACCGATGAGTTTGCCGACCACTGGGCTAATGCGTTCACCCGGGCTCCGCAGTCATTCACACCTAGTGAGTCCCCGTGAGTCCAGGGGCTGTTGGTAGGGAAACCCCAGCACCTGCCCCTATGGGCACAGGTGAATCTATTACCCATCAGGCTTCGTGCCCTGCGGCTGCCTCCCAGGCCGGACGTGGACAGAGGCCCCAGCAGGGACCAGCCTCTGCCCTTCCTCCTCCTCCTCCCAGAAGGCCCTTCACCCAGGCCCACACCTGTGTGAGACCCAGGGGGGACAGAAGCACGGAAACCCCGTGGCCAGGTTCTGTGCTGAGCGCCTCATCTTCTGTTTCCTTTGTCCCCACGACCATTCCCATTTGACAGGTGAGGAGGGTGAGGCTCGGAGAGAGGAAGGGGCCTGCGCAAGGTCGCCCAGAGGGCACGGGGGAAGCTGGAGGTGGAGCCCGGTCCCTCTGACTCTACACCTGCCTCCTAGACGCTGTTATTAACTTGCTCTGATGGAAGGGCTCTGGGGCTCCATCTCTGGCCGCAGGGGGAGCCCTCATCTTCCTGGCTGAAGGCCAAGCAGGAAGCAGCCCCTTTTCTCACCAGCCTGGCCTCAGCTGACCCCTCGTCTAAGTCCGTCTCCTGGCTGGCTCCTTTGCTCCTACTAGCTAGTTAGAGAGGTGGGGGGTGAGCGGGGGAAGGAGAGGGAGTATAGAATGGGGGAGAGCACCTCCTTTAGGCAGCTCCGCCCCGCAGCTACTCCCCACCCCTGCCCTGCCCCCACAGGCCTCTGAAGGCGCGTGGACAATCAGATCCGATCTGAGAACTGCCCACGTGGAAAACCCAGGGAACAAGTCCTGCTGGCGCTGGGCAGGGGCAGCGGTCACTGTCCCCAGCCCCGAGCTCCAGCCGGAGGAGGAGGGAGCAGGTGCCCTGGGGGCTCGCACAGACATGCCCGCGCTGGCCCGGCAGCCCCTCTGCTGGAACAAACCTGTTCCCCACGCTGGCAAGAGCGTCCACTGGGCAATGGGTCTGTGGCTGCCAAATAGAGCCAGTGCGCTTTCTGTGCATCCCCCTCTCCCCCAAATAAAGGCCATCAGGCGCCCCAAATCCCCAGGTCCAGGCTCCTGGGCAGTGACCTCCTGCTCTAAGGAGTCCCAGTGAGAAAGCTCCGGCTCCGGGGAGAGCTGTCGGTCACAGCAAGCACCTGCTCCCTCTCGTCCATCTCCCTCCCAAGCCCCCTCTCGGGGTCTGAAACCCCCTCAGAAGATGGACAGAGAGTCCTTCCTGAGGCAGGAAGCTGGCCACCCACAGACACTTCTGGGGTGCCCTCCCCAGCTGGAGCCTGGTACACACCTCAACCACCATCTGGCCACCTATCTGTTCACTCACAGTCACTCAACAAGCATTTGCTGGTGCCATGCAGGACCGGGGTGGGACAGGTCCTGTCTGTGCAGAACTCACAGGTGGTGGGAGAGAGACAGGTCACGTGACCACAGTGCAGGAGCCAGGGATGGGCCCAGTCCCTTGAAGGGGGCTTGGCATCTACTAGCCGTTCAGGAGCAGAGGGTGCTCTCGGGGACCACCCGAGGCAGGGAGGGACCAGATGAGTGTTTGCAGAAGGTCGTCGTGGACCGGAGAGCGTGAGATCGGTGGCAGACGTGGGCTGGGAGGCCAGGATGGCAGCCGGGACCCAGGCAGCCGAGGAGGGAATGGAGAGGAGGGAGGAGGGGATGGATGGAGATGGATTTGAACACTGATTGGGAGGAGGTGCCAGTAGGACTGGGAGAGAGAAGATGGAGTGGTGAGGGGTAGGAGGGCCGAGGGGGACGCCCCCATTTCTTCATTGGGGGATTAAGTGGATGTTGGGGGTCAGAGCTAATGAGCCAAGGAATGCTGAGAGCGGGAGCTGACCCCCCAGCTCACTCCCAAGTCAGAGGAGCTGGAACAGCGCGCAGACTTTCTGTCAAGGCCCTCCTGTCCCCGGAGACCATGGCCTTGGAGTGGGGAGGCCACTGCCATTGGCTCAGGAGAGGGGAAAGGCGCTGTCCCCGCAGAGTGGCGATTCTCAAACCCGGGGACATTTGTCACTATCTGGAGGCATTTTAGGTTGTCACATGGGAGAAGGGAGATGTGCTCCTGGCATCTGGGGGGTAGAGGCAAGGATGCTGCTAAAGGTGCATCCCGTACCCCAGAGGACACCCCCCACAACAAAGAACAAGCCCCAATGCCAATAGGGTTGAGGTCATTAAACCCGCCTCAGAGAAGCCGCATACCGAGGTTCAATCACAGTGGCTGTGGAGTCAGAGCTCAGGTTCAAATCTCAGCTCTACTCCCTGGCACCTGTCCAGTCACGGGCACGTTACTGAGGTGCTCTGTACTGTCATTCAAGGAGCTAACATTTGTCGAGCATTCTGCCTGGTGCCCAGTGCATAGGAGCTAAGCACTGAGTAAAAGCTGAGCCGTCTCTAAGCGTGTTCACCAGCCACTCAAATGGCCACACCCTGGGGGAGAGAAGAAGCTGAGATTCCCCTGCAGCCCCTGCTCAGCCCTGGACACTGGAGGTGACACCGTGATGCCGGTTGGTTATGACCATCGTCGTCACCATGGCAGGGTGCCGGGCCCCGTGCAAAATGTCCTCCGTGCATTATTAGCCCGTGTCACCCTCATACACCCTGTCGAGCAGGAATTTCGTTCCCATTTTATGGGTAAGAAAACTGAGACCCAGAGCGGTGATGTGCTAAGCACCAGGAATTCATAGAGGAACCGGGGTTCTCTGTGACCTCCGGGCCCTCATTCTAGTGAGGGAGCCAGGAACAGAAAGCGACACACAAACAGCAGAAAGTGTAGTTTCCCGTCTGCCGTGTGCTCGGCAAGCAATCGATGAGCATCTCCTACGCGCCAGGCGCTGTCTCAGTTGCCCGGGCTCCTGCCTCCGGCAGCTCACAGTCTAGTGGGCAAGACTGATTACAAGATAACACGGGCGATGCCTATCCGCCAGCGTCCGTGGCACTTGGCGTTGCCCCAGCGCCCGGTCCAAAACGCTCTGGATCATTTAACCCTGAAATTGGTCATGACAGGGCATTATGGTTATTCTCGTTTTACAGTCCAGGGAGTGAGGTTTGGAAATATTGGGGGCTTTGCCCAAAGCATTACAGTTGGGTGGTGGTGGAGCCAGTGGTGGAACCGTGGTCTCTCAGACCCCCGAGCTCAAGGTCTTAACCACTCACATGGATCCCGCCCTGTTTCAGGGACCTCCTGCTCACGCCTGGTGCCTGGTCCCCACCACCTGTCTGTTGGCCCCAGAAATCCCACTGAGCCTCCCCCTTGGGAAGTGACCAGCTTGCTCTGAAAGTGGGAGAGAAGTCTTACATGGTTCCAAGCTGGCGGGATTCTGGAAGACAGTGGGATGGAGGGGGATGGAGGAATCCTGGGAGAGAGAAGGATCCTGGGAGAAGGTGGGATGCTGGGAGATGGAGGGATTCTTGGGAGAAGGTGGGATGCTGGGAAGTGGAGGGATGCTGGGAGATGGAGAGATGCTGGGAGATGAAGAGATGCTGGAAGACAGTGAGATCCTGAGAGATGGTGGAATCCTGGGAGAAAGTGGGATCCTGGGAGATGGAGGGATCTTGGGAGAAGGTGAGATGCTGGGAAATGGAGGGATGCTGGGAGAAGGTGGGATGCTGGGAAGTGGAGAGATGCTGGAAGACAGTGAGATCCTGAGAGATGGTGGAATCCTGGGAGAAAGTGGGATCCTGGGAAAAGACGGGATGCTGGGAAGTGGAGAGATGCTGGGAGGGGCAGGATGCTGAGAATGGGAGCCAGAAGCTTGTTCCTATGGAGCCCAGATGAACAGTCGACAAAGGGGGGCTTCCTGAGCCATCACCCCGATCCCAGACAGCCTCCTGAGGGCACTCCTTACTCACAAGACAAGCTCTCCCTGCAAGGATGTAGCCAGGACAGTACAGGTCCCCCCGTTCTCTGAGAGGCTGTGGCAGGCGTGTGTCAAAGGAAGAGGCAGCCCGAGAGCACGTCTGGGAAGGTGCGCCCTGAGGAACCCAGGGCGGCTGATTCCCTCCCTTCGTTTCCTCCTCTCCCAGGGGTGCTCCGTCCCTGACCCTCAGACCCTTCAGCCTCAGGCCCCCCATTCATTCCTGACCTCGTGGGCATCCAGTCCCACCTAGAAACCCTCCCTGGTTGTATGAGCCTATGGCTTTCTGGTTTGTCCTTTTATGTACTAGTGTTTCCTTTAAAGTCTGCCTGTCTGGCTATCCATCACTGTAACTAAGACTCCTGACGAGTACAGAGCGGGGAGAAGTCACGTGGGCAGAGAGGAGGGAATTGGGGCCCCAGGAGGCGCAGTGCTGGGGAGGTGGGTGGCCTGCAGGCCGGGAGGTGCGGAGCCAGGATTAGTGGAGGTCTGAGCAGCAGACCTGGTGTTTACAGCCAACACAACAGCCCTCCGCGGGGAGGGGAAGGGCTGATGGAGAGCTCCCTCCACACCCTCTGGTGTATTACCCAGGGGTGAGGAGAGGGGAGCAGTGTATGTCCCAGGTCTTCAGCCCCTCCTCCCTGTAAATTTGGCTTCATCCACACTTAGGTTCCCCGGGCCCCCTACATCCCGGCAGACTCTGTTCTGAGCGCCCCCCACTCTGCCCTCTTTCCCTCTGACATTCAGAGATCGAGATCAAGGTAGGGGCCAAGATCAGGATTTGATCCAACTTCCCAGCTGGTTCTCAGGACCTTCCAGGTTGGAGACTGTGGGCCTAATTCAAAGCTCTGTCTTTGGGACGGGAGACGGAGGCACCAGAAGAAAGAAGCTGCTCATCACCACCCAGAAACTCCCTGGCTGAGCCATGGCTCAGGACTGCCTTCCCAGCAGGCCCTGCGTGCTGGGGGAGGAGGCATGGATGTGCTCCCAGCAGGCCCTGGGTGCTGGGGAGGGGGGCATGGATGTGCTCCCAGCAGGCCCTGTGTGCTGGGGAAGGAGGGAAAGAACACAGGCCTCCCGGGGCCTTTTTACCTTCTCGGACCTTGAGGAGCAGGTGCAGGGCGGGAGCCAGCCCGCTGTGCTGTGCCCGATGCAGGCTGGTGCTGACTGAGGCACCTGGCTCTGAGTGAGTCCCTCTCCACAAGCGCAGGGCCAGGGACAGCCAGAGTGATGGTCAGCTTGGCGCCCTCCTGCTTTTCAGCTTCCAGGGAGCCCGACCTCCAACCAAGACAGTTTCTGCATTTGCATTTCTTGCTGCTCCAAGCAGGCCCCAACGAGTGGCATCCTGGGAGCGTGCAGAGAGCAAGATCCCTGTCCCCTCCTCCCCCCACACGCTCCTCCTCCACCACACACACACCGAGGACCCAGGGTCCCTACTTTAACCCGGAGCACCAATGAGTGTGCAGCCACGCAAATCAGCCTCAATTACGTCCTCGGATGGTTGTGAAATATCTGGTGTCAAATGCATCTTTGCAAATCAGGTCTTGCTGGAAACCCACCAAAGGAACGAGTGAGTGGAAACCAAACAGGAGCCGCGGCCAGGATAAGCAGGCAAGCCTGGCTTTCCACCCCGGGCCTCCCCGCTCCGCTGGGGATTGGCCTGATCGCATTAAATGCACTTGAACTGGAGCATGACTGCCCGTCCCACACGCTCACGCCTGTTAAGGCTTGTGTCAGGAGCTGTGTTGAGCACCTTACGCACTTGACCTTTAGGGGGGCCTCACTTTTGAGGGGGGTGGTGACTCCTGTGCCCCATTTAGCCAGGGAGAAACGAAGGGACGCACAGCTTAAGGCGCCGCTCCATGCATTTCGTCTCGCCTTTTGCTCCTGCGGTAACCCCTTCCCTGCCGCCTCCCACACCCCCGTTTCCATGCATTCTGGAGATTTTGGCCTCCTCTCGGCAAATGCCAACTTTGTTTACGGTGACCCTCCAGTGTGGACAGGGACAGAGATTAACGAGCGTGTTTGCTGTGGTGATGGAACCGCAGGCCTGCTGGGGAGATTGAAATTAAGTCCATGTTGCAAAATCTGTTGTATTTTTCATCACAACAGTCCCTTTCTTTCCCCTCCTCCCTCTCGTCTCTCTTTCCTTCCTTCCTTCTTTCCTTTCTTCTTATTTCACAGGAGCAAAGCCCCACAGTCGGCTCTGACATGGTGCTGATGGCCTGCCTGGGGCAAGGGGCAGATCCAATCAGCTTTCAGAGCCTGGGGCTGTTTCTGGAATGCTTGGTCCTGGGAGCTTTTCAGCCAAGAAAATGAGAGCTGTTGTCCAGGAGGAAAAAGGACCCCCAGTCTAAATCCGGGCAACCCAGAGCTCATAGGCCATGCCCCTGGACCCCCACACACTCAGTGTCACAGAGGTCCTATCTCCGGACTCTGCCTTCTGGCCACGGGAGAGCTGGACAAAGTGTCCGTTGCAATTGTTGGAGGCTCATCCGATTCAGGAGGCTAAGAGGCAACTAGGAGGAAGACTTGTCCCTAATCACATGGCCAGGTTGGTGGCAGGACCCACCAGCCTTATAGCAGGGTCTAGTGCAGTGGTTCTCAACCTGTGGGTTGCGACCCTTTCGGGGTTGAACGACCCTTTCACAGGGGTCACCTAAGACCATCGGAAAATGCAGATATTTACATCACGATGCATAACAGTAGCAAAATTTCATGGTTGGGGGTCACCACCATACGAGGAACTATATGCAAGGGTCGCAGCCTTAGGAAGGTTGAGAACCACTGGCCTAGTGGGTAACGTGTGTGATGTAAGCAAACCTGATCAAGAGCACGTGTCTGTCTCCAGGGAGAGCTGTAATTCAGGGGCTCAAAATGCCCCCTAGTGTTTCTACATCTTCCAGACCCGTTTCCAATAGAAGCAGGAAGGATGCATCGTCTGTGAAGTTCCTCCCGTTTTAAATGATGGCAGTTCATTCAGATGCAGTCAGATGGGTCCCAGGCAGTCTGGGGGTCGCCCCCACGCCCCCGGGTGTCTTCTGAAGGCGAGGACCGAGTTTTGAACTGCGCTGGGCAGATGCAGGAAGGCTCTTGAGGGTGATAGTGACTCCCCCCGCCCCCCAAACTGAAGGGCTCTCGAACCAAAGCACGCAATGCCTTTCCCTCTTCTCACTGGGCTTTGATCTCCACGTACAAGGCAGGGCTTGGGGGAGAAAGTGGAGCGTAAGCCAGCGGGGTTGGACGGTAGCCAGACAGGAAAGGATATATTCTGAGTGGTTTCCTCTCAGGCCAAAGCAGCAGAGGTGAAAAAGCACCAAGCAGAGGCAGGACCGTTTCTGGAAAACGCTGAGTAATGCACAATCTATAGCAACAAGCCAATCCACGCGCTTTGAAAATTAAGAGGAGACCCCGGCATGTCTTCCTGAGTTCAGCCAGAAAATCCCTGCCAAGCTGTCAGCTCACCCCATCATGGCTGGCGGGGGCTCTGGGTCCCGATCTCAGCCTCCCTCCCCTGGCCGCTGCGGCCTGCGGCAGGCTGGCTGGCCACTGCCCGGAGCTCCGGGCTCGTGGATAAACTGGGAAGTGACATTCCCAGCGAGGTGGCTGTTAGGAGAGAGAAGAGCCCGAACATAACGGCTCTCCATATCTGCACGCTTGCTCTGTGGCAAGCATCCATCACCCCACTTAACCTCACCACTTCCACATTCTCACCCGGCGTTGCTGACAGCACATGTCAGTGCCATAGCGCCGCTGAGATCACTGTTATCACTTTCATTATGGGGAGACATGCGCGTCTCGGGGCCCAGGGCGGGGGCAGCTCCCCGAGTCATGTCAGTGACACCAGGGCACCAGCCCCAACCACCCAAGCATCCCAAACGCTCCGCCCCCTGGAGACCCTCTGCTAGAACATTCGCGCAGGCTTCCTTGTCCATGAGCCCTGAGCCTGGAATACATCAAGCAGTTTGAGATGACAACAGATGGCCTTTTTTTTAAAGCAGATTTGAAGATTTCCTTCTTTGACATAGATTACTCCCCCTGTGACACGATGCTTGCCCAATACTGGGTATGTCATACCCCTCAATAAACTTTGCAAAAAAGTAAGTTTATTGTTTTTCCCTGCAGCAGACGCCATTTAAGCTTGCTGTGATAAACTTAGGAACTATCAGTAGGCTGGGGTAGCAAGCACTGAAGGGCAGAGGGTAATAAGAAGGGTCTCTGGGAAGGAAAATGCCAATGCCCACCTGCAAACTGGAGGCTGGGAGGGTGGCTGTTTCCTTGGCCAAACCCCAGCAAGCTCCAAGCACGCCTTCCTCCTCCCGGCCTGCCCGGGCCTAGCACAGTGCCTGGCAGAAGGGAGATGCCTGGGAAAGCTGTGAGCGTGGTACTGCCAGCGTCCCTTGGCTACGGTGTGTGCAGAAATATTGGGGTTGGGCTAGGGAGCTTCTGGCTGTCAGAATGGGACATGGCAAGTCCTGGGCGGGAGCTAGGGGTGTGAGGGACAGTCCTAACGGGGGGCGGGGGGGGGGGCGGGGAGAGGCACACCCAATGAATGTCAGGGACACAGAGTTCCATGTGCACGGAGGTGGGGAGGGAGCTAATGGGAATGACTCTCTGGCCGCCAAATGATGGAAGTTTTAGAGTTAGGCATTCTTTCCTCTGCTCTTTTAATTTTTTTTAAATATATTTTATTGATTTTTCACAGAGAGGAAGGGAGAGGGATAGAAAGTCAGAAACATCGATGAGAGAGAGATATCGATTAGCCGCCTCCTGCACACCCTACACTGAAGATGTGCCCGCAAGCAAGGTACATGCCCCCGACCAGAATCGAACCTGGAACCTTTCAGTCTGCAGGCCGACGCTCTATCCACTGAGCCAAACCGGTCTCAGATCCTCTGCTCTTTTAGATCTGTATTTTAATTATTTCCCTGCAGAGAACTTCGGTGCTGCCTACTATGTGATCCATTAAAAAAAACTCACGTATTTCCTCCCACGTCATTTGCCCCAAAGGGAAGTATTACTTGTAACCACAGCGGACAGATTCACAGACTGGAGGCCGAAACGGCTGAAGGGAGAAATTCACCTTTCATGAAGCAATGGCGCGACCATAGACCCCCTCTTTAGGGGCAGGTGTGCCCTCTCACTGCCCCTCTCTCCTGACCTCCTGGAACCAGGAGGGACATAAAGCGCCCTTTGCCTTTGTCCCAGGTCCCAGGGCCCACCACGCGCAGGTGACTGTTAGTCACCCGAGGGGCCGGTGAAACGGAGAAGGCCGCTTATCAGCCGGGGCCTGGCAGATAGTATCACTGAGGCCCAGACCCACTCCGGGGCCTCAGCCCGGACTTGTGTTTCTAGCCCGTTCCCCCAAGACGGCCCCAGATAAGCATCTGATAAGATGCGTTTAGCTGTCTAATTTGCATGACCCTGACAATTTTCATTCAAAACATATGCAAATACCGAGGGCAGGTTTCTGGGGACAGAGGTTGCCGAGAAATGCTTCTCAACTTTTAACCAAATGACGCCATTAACCTCCAGGAGAGGAGCTTTTGATTTGGGTCTCTCTATTTGCATCCTCAGGACAGTTAGACCCTGTTCATTCCTCTTATCTCATCTCTGGGAGGGCGTCTTTGGCAATGTGGCCCAGCGACTTTTTTCCAGAATCTCCTGGGCTCCTGGGTCCCTCTCCAGCTAGGCCTGGGCAGGCTGCGGGCACGGTCCCAAGCCAGTGGCTGGAGCCAGCACTTACCAGAAGCAGGCTTTCGGTCCTCTGGCTCCGGGGCACCTGCCTGGTGTGTTTGTACAGGCGGCGGGTCAGCAGGTTGAGGAGTTGGCGCACAAAGACGAGAGCTGATGAATGAACGGCCAGAAAGCAGTGCCTCTGGAGGGGTAACCGGATCTCCTGCAAGGGAAGGGCCAGTCTCCAGGGGCTGGCATTTTGCAGAGGCCTTTCCTGCTTCCTCTGCCAGCCCCGTGGGCTCAGGTGACCGCCTCGCAAGTCCCAGGCAGGACATCTGTCCGACCAGCGGCCCTGGGCAGTGCCTGCCTCAGCGGTCCTCAGCTGTGCAGGCTGTAGGGCCTGTGCATCTGCCTTTTTAAAAAAATATATTTTTATTGATTTTTTCACAGAGAGGAAGAGAGAGAGATAGAAAGTCAGAAACACCGATGAGAGAGAGACATCGATCAGCCGCCTCCTGCACGCCCCACAGTGGAGATGTGCCCGCAAGCAAGGTACATGCCCCCAACCGGAATCGAACCTGGGACCCTTTAGTCCGCAAGCAGACCCTCCATCCACTGAGCCAAACCGGTCTCGGCGCGTCTGCTTTTTAATGCTCTGCTGTCTCTGTCTGAGGGTTCTTCATCCTTTTTCCACAAGGGCCCCCCCACTTTTAGTCTGCATCGGGCCCCACACAGTATGGAGCTGGTCCTGGGTCCTGGGCCCCTGGGGATTGCTAAGGGTCCCTGCAGCTCCTTCGCCTGCCATTCAGGGCCCTTTCCGACTCAGTGTCCTGACAACCTTCTCACCCTCAGTCTCAGCCAGACACTCTGCCACACCCCCTCTGGCCTCTGCATTTGGCGTTCACCAGGCCTGGTAAGCCTTTCCCCCTTCGCATCTCCCTGTGACTCCTGTCTGTGCAGCAAGATTCCCCAGGAGAATCTCTCTCTTCCTGAAGATTTCTTTCAAATCCTGCGGGCAGAGTTAGCAGCTCCCTGAATACCAGTGCAGCACTGAGCGATTTGCAGCATGAGGGTTTATCTGTCTGAGGGACATTTAAAAATATTTAAGGGCTAATGTGTCAGGGACCCCACCAATCAGGAGGCCAGCACAGCCAGGAGTGGGACCTGGAGGCTGCTACAGAGCCTGGGGTTAACCCATCACTTCCTGGATGGTGGGAATCAGGGGGCTTTGGGGGGGGCCCAGGCCGGTGGCTGTTTTCCAGCTGTTAAGGAGCTGTTCAACCCTTTAAAACAGTGGTTCTCAGCCTGTGGGTCGCGACCCCTTTGGGGGTCCATTGACCCCATCCCAGGGATCGCCTAAGACCATCAGAAAACACAGATATTTACATTACGATTCACAACAGTAGCAAAATTACTGTTAGGAAGTAGCAACGAAAATAATTTTATGGTTGGGGGTCACCACAACATGGGGAACTGCATTAAAGGGTCGCGGCATTAGGAAGGTTGAGAACCACTGCTTTAAAAGCAGGAACTGCCGAGACCGGTTTGGCTCAGTGGATAGAGCATCAGCTTTCGGACTGAAAGGTCCCGGGTTCGATTCCAGTTGGGGGCATGTACCTTGCTTGTGGGCACATCTCCACAGTAGGGCTTGCAGGAGGTGGCTGATCGATGTCTCTCTCTCATCGATGTTTCTGGCTTTCTATCTCTCTCCCTTCCTCTGTGTAAAAAAAAAAAAAAAAATCAATAAAATATATTTAAAAAAAAAAAAAAGCAGGAACTGCAGGCCTGACTCATCCTGGTGACCAGCAGCCCGAGAGCTCCGGACTGGAACAGAAGCCAGCTGTCAGGGCCGTGTGTGGCTCATCTCTCTGTTCAGTGTCCAGGACATGGCTTAGCTGGAGCCAGTGCTCACAGAAGGAGCATGGGAGGGTATGGGGAGAGGCAGGATGGCCTATAGTGACCTGGGTTCCTGCACGCTTCTCAGGGGAGGGAGACCCGCTCCGAGACCTCAAGACCTGCCTCTCCAGCTCTCCTTCCACAGGGGAGGATCCTCTGTAGTTAAGGAACCCAGCGTAATGCAAAGTGTCCCACAGGGGCTGGGAGAAAGCTAAGAGAAAGGAGGCAGTCTCAGGCTTCACGCATCCACGCAAGACAGGGAACATACATTCACACCCCAACACACCTGCAAGCATGCCCAGTATACATGCCAACCTATACAAACACCTCACTCACACACCCCAACTACTCTGAAATAAGCCACACCCCCTAAAGCCAGGCTTGACCCCTAGAAGCCGGCATGTGGCCGCATCAGGAATCTCTGCTGGGCTGGGAGGGGGTCACAGGTGGGTGCTATTGAGGGAGAGTTTGGGTGCAGGGAGGGTTTGCAGAGGCAGAAAGAGGCGG
>PVJN01032145.1:0-24353 GCA_004026805.1 Lasiurus borealis | reverse complement strand
CGGTCCCCCAGGACAGGCACAGAGGCAGTGCAGAGAAAGGGCCTTCCTCTCCAAGAACACGCTCCTGTTCCTTTTATTGGTCTCCCCTGTTTTATTATCCAAGTTAGGCCAAAGTTACAGGTCAGTATACTCCACGAGGGTGCTAGGGGAGGGGAGGCTGGGCTGAAGTGATTTCATTCAGGTGCAATGTCCGTGGTTTGTTTTGGGTGTAACACTTCCCTCCCTGCTTGTCCTCAAAGCACCAACACACCGTGTTAACCCTTCCACACCACGACCGACTCAGAGACCGGGGGAACTTTTTCAGTGGCAGGAAAACTAACTAAGATTTCACTGGGGGTTGGGCCTTAAACACACACACACACACACACACACACACACACACACGTGAAGACACACACACACAAAAAAAAAAACAACACAAGAGAGCAACAACAAAAATCAAAGTGAGGAAACATCAGATCTCTGTATCTGGCTCAAGTTCCCGCTGTGCAGAGCCCAACTTAGAAACCTGCTCTGGAATGCTGAGGTGTCTGTCCCACCAATGGAGGGCAACCTCTTGCTATCTTTCTCTCTCTTTAGCTGCCCTCGCTAGCCATGTCTCTTCCAAAACCCTTCGACTCTTCCTAAGTGTTCCTGTTCAAGTTACTTTTGAAAACCATGGAGAAGATCAGATCAATGTTTTGGTGTGTTTTAGTGTGCTCTCATTCACCTACTTCTTCTTCCCTTCCCCCCTCTCCCTCCCCCACCTCCCCTTTCTCATTTTCACTTTTATGTTATGACTGAAAAATGAGCCCGGGCTTTTGCCACTGTTGACATGCTCATAAAACCAGGGCTGCTTCTGAATGGGGCACTCCGGCTGCTCTAAACCACATCAGCTGTAGCGGGTGTCCCTGTGATTCCTGTATGGGTGGCCCTGGGCAGGTGCCGGACGTACCGGACCGGGCCCTGGGGCTGTCCTCCTGCGCCACGCTGCTATTTACCGCTTCCCCCACATCTGTAACAGGTGTGCTTTACGACAGGGAGGGACCCGCGCCCTCCTGGCTCTCTGCAGCTATGACAGCTATTTCACTCCCGAAGCCTGGATTTTATAAGAAGATTTAAGAGGATAAAGCGGTTCCGAAAACACAAAAGGCTAATTATTGTACGTTATTTCACCCCAACAGACTTTTCTCTTAGTTAAGGAGCAGACAATAAATTAGCTTAACGGCACTGATGATAATGAATCATTATAATTAAGTATAATTCTTCATTAACCTTTCGGAGTTTTTTTTTTTTTTTTTGGTGCTGTGGATGGTACATTTTAAAGAGAGAGGAAGAAGAAAGGGTGGACTTGGCCACATGCATTCTATTAAAAAAAAAAAAAAGAATTGCACTCCTTTAAAAAAAATGTAGTCAAGACAGGGGAGAGGGTCCAGGGAAGGGGGCAGTTGAGAATGACAGTCCTCGCGAGTGCATGTCCTGTGCATCGCCTCTATCCATCTCAGCAACCTTATTGCACATCATCATCTCGCATTAAACTGTGAAACACTGGGGACTCCCGAGGAGGAGCCGTGGCGACGATACAGGCCTTTATGAACGCAACGCGCTGTCCTGTCATTATGTGCAAAAGGGCATCGTATGTTTTCGGGTGACAGCAAACATTAATGATTCAAAAAAAAAAAAGGAAAGCTGCCCACGCTACCTGCTGCTGGGGAGCCGTCAGGCTGGCAGAGGTGCTTCCCGGAGCGGCCGTGGCCGTGGCCAGCAGCGCCCGGCGGCTCCCAGCAGCTCGCTGCTGCCTAACCGGGTGCCGGAGGAGAAGTGGCCGGCCAGTGGCAGCCAAGCGACAGCTCAATCCCCCGCTGGACCATCTGCCTGAGACCTCACCTCCTCGGCCCCCTGTCCTATCCTCCAGGGCTCTGCCGCTGGTCGGAAAGGACTCCAGGAATTCCCATGGTTAAAGCAAATCTGTGTTGTTTCCATAGGATCTCACTCCCCTCATGGGCTCCCAGCAGCATCAGGAATAACACATGTCGGCAAAATGAAACTACAGCAGCCGCTGAGACCCACGGTGCCCGCCGGGCAAGCACCCACAGGACGCGCCAGCTCCTCCAAGACCATCAGCACTTGGACGCCCCTGAGAACCTCAACTCCCAAGAGCCCCCCGACCTCTGGCTCATCCCTATCTATCTGTCCCCCGCCTTCCCGGAGAAATGACAGCCACATCGGAACCACTGCCACCCGATGCACCCAGGACCTGCCCAGGCAGGGCGGGCAGCACGGAGCCCGCAGTTGCAAGCCCAGCAAAGAGTTAAGAATCCAGGGCATGCCCGGCTAGAGAGGAAAAATGCACTCGCAGCCGGCCCCGGCCAAATTATTTTCACTTTAGATGCGTATCGCTGCAGCACAGGGACATCTTATTTAATCACATCACGTGTGGCGCCCGACCCTCCTCCTCCCCCACCCCCTCACCCTACGTGCCCCCGGCTACCCCAGAGGAAACACTCGCAGTCCCGGTGCCAGGTTCATTGTGCGCCGCTCGGTGCCTCCCCCCTTCCCCCGTGCACCTCCATTCGGTCCCATCGCACCAGAGTCCACAGGAAAGTTTCACTTGTTTCCCAAGTTGCCCAAACTTTTTCCCAGAACATGGCCCCGTGCGGAATGCAAACATGCCAGGTCCTCGACCCCCCGCCAGCCACCCCAGACTCCCTCAGAGATGCCCGGGGAACGGCCCGCTCTGTTCCCCCCGGTGTGAATCGTAGCCAGCAGAGGCTGTGCAATTGATGTATGGCCGTCTATTTTTACACAGGCAGCGAGCGAGCGCAGCCCCACACACACGGTCCTGCATAAACTCTCTCCTCTCCCGGCTTCAGGCAGCTCTCCGTGGTACAGCGGCGAGATTTAACCATTGGCTTCCCTGCCACCGATGCTAATGCAAAGCCTTGCACCTTTACTTTTTATTTTTTTTCCTTTCCTTTCCTTTCCTTTCTATTTGCTGGCCAAACCTTTCCACCACACACACACACACACACACACAAACACACACACACACACAGAGGAGTTTTAAAGGAATCAGCTTCGCTGTTCTGTGTTCTGTAAGCAAAGCTCGTCTGAAATAGCCCGGCAGGATTATTTAGGAATTTTTTTTTTTTTGAGTTTACTGTCGGATGAACACAAGAGACAGGAGGGAGGGAAAAAAAATAAATAAAAATAAAAATCCAGACAGGAGTCAAAACGGACTCTCTTTGAGCACATCCATTTTCATATTTTTATCTTCATCTTATTATAAATAGAAATGGCATTTTTCCAACCAGGCCACCAAATACCACTGGAAAGACTTCAGCTTTCTGATTCATATCAATATCTGAGAGCATAAATATTGCATAGGCGCAGAAACAGAGCCAAAGGCACATGGAAAGAGTTTCCAACTGCAACAGATACGGATGACAGCAGCTAAGCTTTGATTTGCTCGTGGCATCCCGGAGCCACCTTAAAATAGCAAACTTATTGGAGTTAGATAAGATTAAGATTCCTTTCCAAACGCTCCTGCCCGGGCTCCCTCTCCGCCACCCCTCTTCACGCAGGCCCTTCCCCCCCTTCGCAGGAATCATTGCATTGCGAGCAAAGCCTCAGCCCCTGGCTGCAATGCCTGCCGAGCCCAGCCCCGAGCTCACCTCGATGTCACTCCATACAGAGTCCTGGTTGCACATGTCCCACGCCATCCAGCTCCTGAATGACGCCAGTCAAGCTTTTTCAACTCCAATTCACAGTGACACAGAGCACACACTCATGCAGGCAACCAGCCCCTTACTGAGAGTGAACTGAAGGCACCTGTCTTACTACAGTCCCCAGTCACATGACAAAGCTATTAAAAAGTAGGCTGGGCTGTCACTCACCCAGCCTCCCTTCTCCTGTGCAGCTTGCTGCTCAAACTCGTGACGTCACTCAAAGGCAGCCCTCTGCCTCAGTGAAGTAAGGCTTAAAAAAAAAAGAAAGAAAAAAAAAAACGGAAAGAAGAAAGAAAGGAAACACTTGGACTTTGGGAGGCTTTGAGCATCCTGCTGCGATTAAAGCCAGCTTTGAATGCCACAGACTCTAACACAGAGTCCTGGCCATATAATCACTGAAATCCCCTGCAATCTTCTTTTAATTTATTTTCCTTCCCCAAACAAGCAAGGGGCAGAAAGCTCCCTGTTTCCCAGACGGGGGTAGCTGTATTCTTAGCTACAGCGTGTGCTGCTCCCCAAAAGGACTAGAATCCTCAGACTGGAATCCAAGGGGACTCCAGCTCCGTGTGGGACTAAAACAAGCGTCTGTCACATGATGCATTCTTTATGAGGCGTTTTCTAACGGTGAGAAGTGTTGGAAAGCAGAGAACGGGGCATGCATGCATTTTCTTTTTTTTTTTTTTTTCCTTTTGGCTTGTTTCATCAACAGAACAGCCGGGATTTTGTTAAGATATAAACAAACTCCTCCGCCCAGAAATTGGCTGTCCCCGTGGCAGGGACACCAGCGCCTGAAGTGTCACTGCAGTTTGATATGCTCCTTATAAGGAGAACAGGCAACAAAATACCCACCCTTTCGGGTCCCTTCTGCTTCTTTCCGTTTCTCTCCCAGGCTCCCAGAAAACAAGTGTGTGTAAACACAGCCAGCATTGCTGTGCCCGGATCAGCTTAGTTTCTGGACTCTTTTTTTTTTTTTTTTTTTTTAATACACGTAGCATTTCCTCTCTGACTGCCTTAGGGTGCCTTTTTGAATAAACACTGGATTCCAACCTCAGTGCCCTGGGTCGTGCAGTGTGCATTCGAGATCAAGAATGCCCGGGGAGTGAGGAAAAATACCGACACGCTATTAGCAGAGAGATTCATTTCCTGAGCTTTTTAATTTTTTTTCCCCCCTCAGTTTCTACCCTGAGACAATGAGGGCTAATGCAGGTCCGACTGTTTTATGATGATACTACACACGGAATACATAACAAACTCAAGGTACCAGACACACCAGCGAAAAACACTTTCCTTAACACTCTGTGCTCTGATTTAACCCTTCCAAGTTCTAGGCAGATGAACACATGTGTAGGTATTTGGGAATATATCTGTTTTTATAAAATCTGAAGCCCAGCATACTTTTAAAATCAGCTCAATGATTTTTTACTGATAAGTTATCTGGAAAAAAGAAAAGTCCCCAGGTGTCTAAACATAATTTTTAAACCACTACCAACTTAAACTCCTATACTTTTGAGGTTCATTTCTTATGTTCTCTATTGTTCATCTCCTTATAAAGAGAAAAATGGTAATTTGCTCTAACACCTATTTTAAATATAAAGTTCCTCAAATATTAAAGTGAAAAAAAAAAGAAGAAAAAATCAGGCCGCTTCCTCTTTCAGACCACATGTGTTGTAGGAGATTTGTGTACTTCTGAAAACTGCAACAAGTTGCTAGTAAATACCCGAGTAATTCTATGAAATTGACAGTTTGTCATTGTTGGACATAAAAAGCTTTGGCACTTTATAGTTAGCTGAATACATTCTATTGGCACATTTTCCTTCTTACAAATAGTGGAAAATTATTGTAGTTTTAATTTTCTAAATCAAGAAAGAACAGGAAAATATAACTTCAGGAAGGCTTTTATGCATGCAATTAATGGCATTACTCTGCACTGCCCACCAAAAACACACACACAAAAAAAACACAACAACAACACTAATTTTCTTCAAAAATTATATTCTATTTAATGTAAAACTACAGTAAATTATTAAAATTCATGGGAAAGGTCATTTGCTCTACCCTCAACACAGTCAACTGTGAAATAATATTGGTCAGTTGACCAAGAAGAGTTGATGTTTATTAATTATTATCAAGTGATCCGTGTCGTGATATTCTCTGACACTTGTGTTCATTGAATATGAGGCTTCCATTACATCTTTTAAAAATCCCATTCACACCTTTTAGATAAGTTCCTTACACTGGAACATTTTGTATTATTGTTTTTGACATTTTTACCTGCTCACATCATGTCGTTGGGTTTTTTTTTATTTGTTTTTTGCCACCCAATTCCACTTTTCCTTAGTCAAATCAGCACCTGAAACCAGAGGTCTTTTTATATGTTTTTGGAGAGTTGTTGGTTTGTTTGTTTATTTTTTTCTGCCTTTACCATCATAAAGAGGGTTAGTAAGAGTCATATCATTGAAGTGATTTGCAAATTACAGCATATTGTATTTTTCCCTCTAATTTCTATTATTGTACCAACCAAAATATAAATAGATTCTTGGGACAAATTGGAGTACCTTCTACTATCTTTTTAAGTCTAAAAAGTACAACCCTAAGGACAGGGATCTTTTATAAAAGTCCTATCATTTGCTTAATTAGCTCTTCAGATTAAAATTTCTCTTCTGTCTAGGTTTTGTTTGTTTGTTTTCTCTTTTCCCTTTTCTCAGGAGAGCACAAATTGTTAGTTACTTTCCAACGTGGTCCTTTCCGGCTCCCCAGGCAGTTTCTATATTTAATTGTGTGTCTGCCTTGACTGTTCTCTTCTCCCTCCCCTCAACCCTCCTTTTACCCCTCCGTCAACTCTGCCTCCAAGATTTCCAAACGTTTAGTTTCAATCAACAAGGATCTATTGAGACCTCACTGTGTCTACAGCAAAGCATTGCAAGAACTGCCAAGAAGGCATATGACATGAACACAAGGGAACTCACAATCTTAGGGGGAATGACAGACCTTAAGGACAGAGAATATGTTGATAGGAAAAAACAAGGTTCCTTCACACAATGTCCAGATTTCTCTTCTCCTTAAAACATACCCTATTAATACTCTCATTAACCACTTCAAGTCACACTCCAATCAACCCCATTTTGTCTCAACAATCGAAAGAGGTGTTTATTAACATCTGTTGAGAGCCCATAATGTTTCATATCTACACAGAGTCTAGAATCGACACTGATAGAATCTCTCCCTTCGATGGTTCAGTTAACACTTCCCAAAGCTCCTACATGAGTAGATGCAGGAGAATCTATCCTTAGAGTTAATGACAAAAGAGAAAATAAACCTTTGGAGAATAATTTAATTTAATAACAAAAAATCTGACCAACTATATAAGATTTGCATTTTCTTCCCTACTTCTGCCCAAAATGACAGACTTGCCCACCCTCCATATGTCAGACAACTAACTGCCCACTTCTAACACTGAAACACAGTCAAACCTAAACACATAGGATTCAAGTACCCAGGTAGATCATAGCAAAGAGAACTGATTTTGATGCCATTGTTGCACATAGGTGACAACACAGAATTAAACAGCTATTAGTACAAATATATTTGCCCATCATTAATAAGCTTACAATAAACAACAAAAGAATAAGCTTACGCTAAAACCTTTCAAGGAAGAAAAACAGAAGATACACCATATCTTGCATGCAATAGACATTAAAATCAGTATCTAATATACCACATCTCAATCCATTTTATCTTCAAAACAACCCAATCAGAATAATCTGTGTACCCATTTTGCAACAGAGAAAAATAAGAGCAAGAGTGTTGATAGCAGCTGAAAAGAGCCTACAGATTCCTGAAACCCCTTCTAGGAAGAATTAAAGTTTCATACATCAAAATAATATTCATTCCCCCATCTAAAGCACTGCAACAACTCCCGAGGCAACTTTATATAACTGGAAAGATTCCTGGGAATACTGCCTGTCTAGAGCATTCTTCCACAAAGCAAAGGGATCTTCCAAGAATTGCTAATATTTCTAAAGTTAATCATTACTAACAGGCATTCAATTGCTTGCTTTAAGTACTTAGAGGGTTTAATTGATCCCAATATCCCACGTCAGTCTCTGAGCAGAGGCTCGGAGCCTCTGGGACATGTTAGAAGCCGAGGCTGTGCAGGGCACCAAAGATGGTAACAAGGTAGGATATTAACAAAACCCTCTGGCCTAGGAACACTCTCAAATCAAATCTTATTTTACACAAAAGCACCTCTGGGGAAACAAATAGAGAGTCAGTGGACAGCTGTAATGCCCCTAGCATCCATTTATTTGTTTATTTTTCATAAACTGGGGGTGATAGACAACCTCAGTAACTACCTCTCATCTCCAATAACAGCTTCTGCAGACCAGCTCTACGCAACTGAGGTAGCCTGCGTTTTAATGGGAATCTCAAAATCTACCTTTGGCATTGTTCACAGTAAAACAAAATAATAACATGCAAATTAATTTCAGTTGTAGTCCATTGGACTAATCTAAACAGAAAGCAAGAAGTATGCTTATTAGGCCCACAGATAAGAGATTTATATATATATATATGGTTAAAATCTGATTTTGTCTGATGCTTAACACTCCCGTATCTGTGCATCTACAGACATTTCCATTTACCTTAATTATTTTAGGTTATTTCACCTAGAATGAAGTGAGTTATTATTAAGACAAGAAATGCTCAACAAGATTATTTAGCAATGTTTTTAGACTAAAACTGAAAATAAAGCACATCATATTTTATTAAGTTTGGTGCTATTTAAAAATTTAAAGTGTTACTGAGCCTAAAGAAAAAAAAAACAGAGCAGTTCCCTTATTAACAAAGATATTTTATTCCCCAATTACAGTAAGTGAAGGCCAGAAAAAAAAACTGAGGTATATAAATTTTTACATTTAAAATAATATTTGATAGTCAAACATTTACCCCTGCTGCTTATTTCTAGAACTTGGACCCTAATGAACTTAAGTTGTTGTGATTTTAGGGTAGAAAATTGGATTTTTCAACCACTCTCAAACTAGAGGACTTAAATAAGTGAAGCTTTTTTATAATTCTTTTTTTTAATCCCATTAGGCAAGCTCTGGGAAAGTTGTGGTTATTTTGCTTTTCTTGGTGTTGTACATTTTTATAGCACTTTGATATTTGAATGTCACTCTAGCAGAGCTAATATATATCCTAAAACTGTGATGTAGAAAATATAAATTCACATATTGAGAAGCAATTAGCTTAAGGTTTAAGCTAAATTTTGGATGACACATCAAATCTTACTTTATGTTTGCCATAACCCAGATAGACACGGGATTTTTGAAGTAGAATTCGATACCCAGAAGGCCACTTCTAAGACTGACACCCACACTTACAGCTCAATCAAAAATAGATGTTAGGTGCTCCTGGAACAATAAAAAAAATGGATACACACTTCTCTAAAGGACAAGCAGGTGATGTGTATCAAGCATGTTTAAAATGGGCATCCCGTGAACCCAGAAATTCTATTTTTTAAAAAATTCATATTACAGACATAACAGAGGGATGTGTACACAGGCTTTTGGTACGAGGATTGCCAATGCTATATTATTTCCATTACTGGGGACTTAAAAGCAGTGCAAATGTCCGACAGTAATGACCTAGTTAAGTAAATTATAGGGCAGTGTATTTATTCATGGATATAAATTCACTATATGTGTCCAATGATATCATTAAAACTGTTGTTAAAATATATATACTTAATAGCATAATAAGGAAATTTCCCAAAATATAGTGAAGTTTAAAATTATGTTTGAAAAAAAAAAACAACACTATAATCAGAACAAATTTACATATAAATATATACCCTCTGAAAAACTATCTGAAAAACTAGAGGAAAGAGGATGAGGAGATTGTGAAAAGGTTTACTAGTGGCTGATGACATTAGAAGTACTTCTTAATTTTCTTTGTGTGTGTGTGTGTGTGTGTGTGTGTGTGCCCTTCTGTGATTTTTAAGTTTTCTGTGATAGACTTACATGTATCTTGTGTTTAAAAGGAAGCCACTTCTTTCTATTTCGGCAAGTTTAGCAGCTCTTCCCCTCGGGCTCCTGAGCAGCCCTGGGGAAGTTCCTACCTGTCCCTTTGAAGCCCTTTGAGCCCTGAATTATGAGGAGAGGGAAGGCATTCACCACTATCAGCTTCCCTCAAAGACGGGCCTATGCTACTGATCCCCAGCTGCCACTACCTCTGAAATGTTTTCCTCAACGTGTAATTTTTCCAATTAAGTTAAATAAACTTCCAACTCAAAAAAAAATGTAATTATCCTTGGTAGGACTAAGGGCATATCAGTTATTTATACAAAAGCATTTATGTGTTAGCCTTATTTTTTTTTCCTTCCCTTCTAGCATCTAATAAAGTTCACAAGCACATGCCAACGGGGGTGGGAAGTGGGAATAGTAAAGGCTTTAAGAATGCCTTGGTTAGCCGAGGCTGGTTTGGCTCAGTGGATAGAGTGTCAGCCTGCGGACTGAGGGGTTTCAGGTTCGATTCTGGTCAAGGGCATGTATCCTGGTTGCGGGCACATCCCCAGTAGGGGATATGCAAGAAGTGGCTGATCGATGTCTTTCTCTCATCGATGTTTCTAACTCTCTATCCCTCTCCCTCTCTGTAAAAATTCAATAATATATATATATATATATTTTTAAAAAAAGAATGTCTTGGTTAAATTATTAAGAAAATTTCTCAAGAAAGGATTTTGTTGATGGAGAAAAGGAAGGGCCGTCCCGGAAGGCTTAGGCATGGGCTGTTGAAGATGTGGCTTCTACTGGAGGGAACTGAAACTGACCAGGTAAGGAAAATGCGATGCAAGTGTCAAGCCAGTGTGACTTGCCAGTGAACTGCTGGAACACAGTCTGTTCCTAAATGTGTGGGAACCTATATACATGCTGCCACCCTGCAGCCCTGACCATAGGCAGAAAGCTCGCTCTGGGCCCTCCAAATGTCACATCAAAGGTGAACTCCCCTCTCGCCAATGGAAGGCTGACTAGATGCGCAGAAAGACAAGCTTTGCTTATCAGCTTCTTGAGTCAATGTTCACAGTTTCATGGGCCTTCCCTGCAAACCATCTTTCCTTCACTTGGGTTACCACTACTTTGACCAAGGCCAACCTCATGAGATTACATAGGATCAAGTTTGTCTTATAAGTAGAGTGAATTTATAAATGTTGATTTAGCCCAAAATGGAGGGAAAATGATGGTAGAAAGAAGATGGGTCCTTATTCAGGTGTGTCACTAGCCACCAAGTCAACTTTGGGCAGTCCACTTAATGATTCTCAGCCTCAGTTTCCTTATCTGTCCAAAGAAATGGCCAGATTCAATTACATCTAAGATCCTTGTCAATTCTCAAGTGAAATGATGTGTCTGCCTTGACAGAGACAGGCAAATTGGGAAGAAAACCTCTTTGACAAGGCACTGGAAATCAAGGAGGAGGTACAAGAAAGGTAGCCAGTGCTCAGCTTTGCCAATAGGACATGGCTCCATCAGTTTTCATGAAATATGCATATTTTATTTCCTAACTATTCTAGAAAAAGATCGCAAAAGAACTCATGAAATATAATATTTACATAAAATTGATAATACTTCTAACCATGCATGTTACCATGAGAAGACCAACTTCTGCACACCTAGGTTTCTTACAAATCTCAGGTATTTTCCCCAGAGAAACAACAAGCTGTCCTCTTGTCTATCGTTCATTTTATTAAGTGATGCAAATCATGAGTAAAACCAATCCCTACTAACATAATAAGGGTGAAAAGCACACACTGATGTGAAAGAGACTTTTTACCCATGCCTGCACGTGGGTGCAATTTAACATACTTACGTGTTTTTTACACGTAAGTGTAAAAACTTACGTGGTTTTACAACAAGTTAGGAGCATATCCACAGAGGGAAGGTTTAGAAAAGAGCATGGATCCTAAATTCAGCACTCTGTAAATAGGAATAAGGTCTATAGCACCTACGGAAATAAGAGCTTAAAATAATCCTTTGCCTCCTACCACCACAACACCTCCCCCCTTAAATAAAAAGCTCATTATGTTCAGTAAATGGAGACGTCACCTCTTCCTCTTTTTTAATTTGAGGGGAATCATCTGAGTTACTTCACTAGGGTGTGGAGGGGGGAGGAGAGAAGGACACGTGCCTAAAATATGTTATCATGGAATTATCAGCAGCTGTATTAAGCCAAGGCCATATCACAGGATAGACAGTTGATACATCAGTGGGAGTTACAGAGTTTTCCTATTCAGCTGTTTTCTATGCACATACAATCCTATTGAGCAGGAGGCAGGTCTGTGCCTCAGAGCAATCTAAGACACACAGCTTGGAGACTTGCCTTTAGGGCTGAATGAAGAGCCTCAAGCAGCTGCATTTCCTAATGGACCATTTGGAGAGGGAGCACCGGGGTAAGCTAAGTGAGACCAGGTATATGATAATCCTCATTAGGACAAAGCCTTGATAAACCACCAGTGACCCTCTCCAATGCTGGCTGGTCAAGCAGGAGTCACTAACATGACATAGTTAGCTTTCCTTTTTCCTGCAACGAGGGACAGAGACAACAAGACAACTAACAAAATAAAACTTCATTTCTGTGCCTCCGAAACAACTTCCAAAAGGCAGTTAATGAGAGTTTTCCTTTTAAACAGGCCTCGAGTTCTATTATTCTTTGAAGATCTCAGATTTTTCAAGAAAATGATCCAGAAAGGATTCTTTTGCTACCTATTTTAAAACAACAATCAGCTCCTGAGATGTAACTTTCTACCATCTTAGATCCATTTCCACATGGTGCACCTAAAAATAGGCCACACCTAACCTTTTGCACAGCCATACAATGCTACTAAGTGTGAATCCAGCTCAGCACTCTCTTGTGGGTATTCTCAGAGGGTGCCTGCCCTCTTTGTCTTCTCTGTTACATGACCCTATGTTGAATATTGACTAAAACACAAGCCAAGAATGGTTTGCTAAGATGCATCTTGCACTGCAACCACTGGGATAGCATATTTGAGATTTGTTATTTTGATTTAGACTGAATCAAATGAGACTTCAGCTAATAATGTTCTCAGGGGAAGAAGTCTTTTAAATAATAATTAATGTTCAATAAACCTATTAATTACAATTCCAATATTATGGTGGTGGAGGCTTTATACTTTAAAAGTATAGTCAAATCAATAAAAATGAATGGACTTCTATTGTATAACATGTGCATAAATTCCACCAATGATATGAAGGGAAAGAAGACAGACACACCAACAGAAGTCCACACCTTATTATTCTATTCTTTATACAAATAAGTACATAAAGATATATACCTAATTTATGCACTTGGAAGTCAGGATTGAGGTTGGCTTTGCTGGTGGCTGAGAGCTAGGGACCTGGTCTGGACAAAGGGTTCTAGAAAGTTAGTTACTGCTGTCAGTGCTTTTTACAAGGGTATGTTCAGTTAGAGAAAGTTCATAGTGCTAAACCCTTATAATATATGTGCATTTAAGCATTCATACACTATAATCAGAACTCTAAAATGCATAGAGAAGAGAAAGGAGCCTTTCCAACATTATAAAACTTTAAAGTTTACTATCTGTCTGTTAAAAAAATTCTCAATGTTCACCTTATCTTCTTAAAGAAGCCATTAAACCACGGACAAACAGGAATGGAGCAGGAATCAAAGGACCCGTACTCAAGGTTTGTTTGTTTGACCTCAGAAAAAGCCACTTCCCCTTTCTAGATCTACTTTCTCTTCTATCAAAGATGGGATAGGATTGGGTGTTTTCTGAATGCATTTCTTAAATGAATGAAATGAAGGAAACTGACAACGCTAAAACGTTAGTATTTTGCCCTTTGTTGACAATTCATTATTAAAGAGGGTAATTTAGTTGGTTTGAAAATGTGCCCCCTTCTCAGAAACCCAGCTTTTGAAGTCAAGTCCATGCACATGTGACCCTTAGGTCCATCGGTGTGATCCAAAGACAGTTACCTAAACTATCCGGACCTCAGATTCTTCATCTCCGAAAACTGCACTATAAATATCTATTTTACATGACTGGAATTAGGGTTAAGTGAAATATATCTGAGACCAGTGTTGGCATGTATTAAGTACTCCAGAATGACACCTGCTATTCATATACATATACTTAGAACTCAATTTAACATCAAGCCATGTTAATTGCATAAGAGTAATTGCATAAGTTTTGCTCTTTGCCTGGCTTCCTCACTTAAAAAATAAAAATAAAAAAAATCTAGACACAATGCATAGCAGACTTTCTTTTGAAGTCTTACATTAAGCTGAATCACCTAAGCTGTGCCCTGACACAAAGTGTCTATTGGTTTCTCATATATCCTGGAGAAAAGCAAATCCAGCCATGTACTGGACTTGACCTGGCCCTCTCCGAAGGAACCGGAATCAGCAAGTGCAGAAAACAGTTCTCGGTCCCATTATGCTGGCCACAGAAGCTATTTGAGCCAAAGGTCAAGAGTTTCTCTGTTAAGAAATAGGACATCTATATGGTACATGAAAACTGACAGGATACTGTGAGTTTTGCAAATGAGAGAAGAACTTCAAAGTGTCAAATCATGTTTTAACATGATGATATCTATGGGAGAAGAATGTAAAACAAAGCCACAGGAGCAAAACAGTTCAATATAAGGTCCATTTGGCCACCAGTGGCCTAATAACTGAATCGCCTTAGTAGTCACATTCCTCTTGAAAATTTGTGATTAATCCATGCCATCCCTTTTTAAACTGACAAAATGACGTAAAGGATATATTTTCTCTTTGATATTTAAAAACAAATTTTAGCAAGTAATTTTTCTGTGCAGTGACATGCTGACAAGTTGGCCTCCAACTTGAAAACCGTGCTGTCCAACAGGGCAGTCCCTAACCACATGTGACTACCAAGCACTTGAAATGTGTCTAGTCAAAATTGAGAAGCACCATAAATGTGAAATACACGTAGGACTTCAGAGCCCTAGCATGAAAACTCAGATTAAAATATCACGTGAATGATTTATACTAATTGCATGTTGATATAATGTTTTGGATACACTGGGGAAAATAAACATATGGCTAAAATTAAATGTACCTTTTCTAAATGTGGCTACCAGAAAATTTAAATTAGGTGGAGGATATGCATAATCATCTAATTTGACAATGCTGCTTTAAAGTTTTATACTTATCTCAAATGAGTAATATCATACATGGAAATAAAAAATAAATTGTAAAATGAGGGAATTTCAGAATTTAAAAAAGGCTCTCAGGGTAGGGCCTGAGCAATGCACAACTCTAGGGGGCACCCCTTTCATCCCAGTCTTTAAAAAGTGACCGGTGGAAACTCTACTGTATTCAGCTTGTGCAGCCCTGCATTAAAAGCTGTCTAATCCATCCTCCCTTACATAATCAGGAATCCCTCCTAGAACATCCCCGAGGCAACCCCATACATCTTTTCAACACCTTCCACACTTTCCCAAAAACATATCCATGGTAATGAGATGCAAATTTATAAAGGAAGGTCTACCCAGTACTCCAGATTAAGAGGGTAGAAAATAGAGCTGATCCCATTATAAAACCCTAATGGAATGCAAGAAGGCCAGAGCAACACCGAGTATGCGAAGTCTGAGAAATATACAGGGATGCAATGTTCTCAGGAAGGCTGTTTTCTTCCGGGAGACCAGAGGCATTTTTCAGAGGGTAACATTCACTTTAATTACAAAATGCACCCGGCACCCGCCTCTCTCTTCCAAGGGAGAAAGGCCTGTTGCTGCATCTATAATGTAGCTTTAGTTTTTGATGCCAAAAATGATTCAGTAAACACAGTTATGTTATGGTATACTATTTCTTGTTCGGCGCTCAAATTAATCTCACGGCGGTGCTGGCATTAATTCAACTTGATGCCTGTACTTAGGATTTCACATAGGTGCCTTCATCCAATTCTTCTTTTTTTTTTTTTTTGCAACTAATAAAATCTTAATTCATGGTAATATATTTATTTCTAGTTCAGTTCATGTTAAGGAGTGTGGTACTTCGCAGAAAACTAATTAATATCCATCATATATTCTAACACTTTTAATGGATCAGAGGAAAATCCTGGGGGGAAGATTAGATGAACCGAGGGGTCTGAGCCCATGCTATTGACTCTGCTTTGAGGATTTGAGAAGAAGATCCCAAACACCACTGCAAATACGAATTCAATTGCAGGTGCGCAATTCTCCGGGACGGCTGGGAATTACAAGCCCTGGTTCTGATCCCTAATAGGACATTGATTTGATGTGGCCCAAGAATGTAATTTACCTGTTCAGAGGCTCTATTTGCCACGTATTTTTTTTCCTAACAACCAGATAATTTGCAAGTTGGTAAAGAAATTCAAATCCAGATGCACAGCACTGTTAAAACAATGAACAACTCCACTACAAGCTTTCTGCAACTGGTAGTAACAATTCTGTTATTTGTCTCAGCTTGGGTTTTAGTGTTGTTTTTCAAGTTCTTTTCAAATCCTAGGTGTCATACACTATGATATGATTTCAGGTGCACAGATTAGACATTTAGATACCTTCCTAAGTGATCACCACAGTAATGCCTAGTACCCATCTGTCACCATGCATAGTTATTGTGATATCGACTCCATCTCCTTCCTATGCTGTGCATTACATCCCTGTGACTTATTTTATCACATGGCAGTTTGCACTTCTTAATCCCCTTCACCTTTTTCATCCATCTTTTTTTTTTTAATGTTTGCATAACGCTGAGAGCATCATATTTCCTGGGATTGAACAGAGAGTCAACGGGATAGTTCAGGCAGGAGTCGCTTGACTGTGACGTAAACAGTGCCCCCTGGAGTTGTACGATGCAGGGGACCTCACATTTCCATAAAGAGCTATGTTTCAAAGACCTCATCGTCCACGGGGCACAAAGAACAGAAGCAGTGGGTTATACAACATGAAAACCTTAAAGTAAGAATAATCGTAATGATAGGTCCTTTGAAATGCACGGTCATAATATCTCATTTTTCCAAATTAGGCATTTCAGCATTTCATTCCCTCTATAACAATTTCTCCACACTGACATGCCACTACTAGAAATAAATAAATGTATAAGTGACAGGCACATACTCTTTGTATAACACTTTCAAATCTGACGCATATATATATATATATATATATATATATATATATATATTTAATATATATTAAATCCTGATCATGAGAAATCAAACAACATCCAGAGCACCAGCAGCCCCATGGCTTGTAGGTGCAGAGAGCATGCCTCTTATTACTCACTTTCAAAACCGGATCCATGGCTGAGAACCCCCAGGGCGCGGGCCATTCATTGTAACGCAGGGCAAGTGCATGGGTGCAAGCTGAAGGGACTGCTCAGGCCGGGGGCTTCCACGCGCTACTTTTTAATTCACAAGGGCAGGGTGACGTGGGAGGGCACTTGGAAGTCACCGCTCCACGAGCGGCACAATAGGGCTTAAGCCTGAAACCCAATCTCGGCCAGATATGGACGTAAGAGCAAATACATACAGTATCATGTGCTCTCCGACAGCCCCGGGTCTCGAGGGAGCTCTCTGACATCAGCAGCTCAGACAGGTGGTTCCCTTTCCAAGGCTGGAAAATAAAACCCTCTCGCAGGGGCCGTCGGTAAATATAGCTGTACTGTAATTTCTCCTTGCCGCGCTCTCCCTGGGATGGCTGTCCTGTGATGACACTTTTCTCCAGCGCGCCCTTTGCGGGGCACGCTTCCAGGCCAGTCACTAAAACATTTGCAAACTGGCTGGGACCGCAGTGAAGACACAGGCAGAGAACCCTCTCTGTTAGCTGCCCCCCAGTTGGTAGAGCAGGGGGTGTCTCCCCTGGATTCCGCACAGGTTGTCCAGCTGCCGCCAAAAACCTCTGCCTGAATATGTCACCCCTTTGTCCCATGTGTCCCTAATGCAGCCCCCACAGAATGACAGGCGGGAGTCAGACCATCTTAAAATCACATGCCTGGAGCCGGTCAATACCGATCACATCCAGTCTGAGCCTGAGAACCGACATCAGCTGAGAAGCACTAAGCCCTCGGTGGCCACGACTGTTTGCTCTCGCATTTAAGAATGGCTCGCAAAAAAAAAAGGGTGCCCCGTCACATGTGTATAAAATTACTTAAATCGCCTTCCATTTCCCTCTTGGAACACAGATACTTTTACACCCTGGCAGCCGCCGGCTCGGCGAGCACTCTCTCCTTTTTGTTGTATCTCCTTAGAAACACAAAGCTCATTCCCTGGCAGAGGCGGCTCGCAGTGCGGGGACCACATGCCCAAACTAGTCCTCCCTCCTCACAGCTCTAATTCACAGTAAGTGGCATGAAAGGAGGTCAGCCCTTCTCCCAAAAAAAAAAAAAACAACACTCGGAGTTCTTTTTGACTTCAGAGTCTATTTTGGAAAGACACACTCCCTTGCTCCATACAGAGCGGCTTCCCGTTTTGAAACGCTGGCTGTAACTGCAGACAACTTTATGGAACGGTCTGCGAAGGGCAAACACGGGGCGATCAGCACAGAGTCAGCTCTTGATCGTCATTCGCTCAGAGAACTCGGGAGAAAACTTCAGGAGAGCAGATGTCATCCCCTGGTCACCTCCCACCCCAAATAGCTCCTTCACTGGAAAGCCACCTATGTATGGCATGCGTACAGGTTAGAGCTTTTCTTCCCCGAGATGCTCATTGCATGCTGAACTCAGTAATGCCACCTTAATCCTGAAAGTCTCCATGGTAACCCGCCACGATAATAAACAAGTCCAAAGAGTGAAAAATGGAAACAGGGTATTCCCCCCTGTGCTCCTCCAACTTTCAAAGGACGGTGCTTTCTCCACAGCTTTGAAGTGCAGAGTCCACAGCTCTTTGGACTCACATAAACATAATAGCCATTCAGAAAGCATCGCCAACAGTTGGTGGTTTAGGTGCTGGGTGACACACACACACTGAGCTGAGTAGTGATGTGGATTATCTCACTTAATTCTCACACTGACAGTAAGAACAGGCACTATTATTATGTCAATTCTGGGGATAAGCTTGCTGAAGCTTAGACACGTTTAAGTAACTTTTCTAAAGACAAAACTCTGGTAGAGGGAGACCTGATATTTGAAGTCAGTGTTGTCTGGCTCCAGACATTTTTCTCTTAATGAGCAAGACTGTACAGAGAAAAAAAATACATGTTTGTTTGTTTCCAACAGTAAGTTAGGAGTCTCTCCACCAATCAGAAGGGAACCACAGCTTCACATTCGGAAGGAAAGTACTAGAACACCAGGCACATCCAGCTATATCTACGCCAGGGAAGTGAAGAAAAGTCAGGACCCACCAGGAACCCAGCCAGCATGTGGCACCCTGCTCAGGTCCAAGGAAGGCACACATGTGCCTATAAATGTGATCTGGCATCTCATTAGAAGGCATGCGTCTTTCTCTGTGGATCAACCCCTAAAGTTAAGGCGGGGCATCTGATTTAGATCACTGAGAGCACCCCCAAAGGAGAAGGAGCCCTCATTGTATTGTCACCCTTCTCCCTAAGTGAAATGAGAACTCCATTGAAGATGGCGATTGCAAATAAAGGCCATATTAGAATGCATCTCAAGACCACATGGGGAACCATACTAAAAGAATGTTTTCCATGCCACTAATGTGTTTCCATGCAAATCTAAACCATAGAGTCCACTTAATGCCTTTATCTTACTCTAGAATAAAACTGAGCAAATAGATTTTTAACCTTGACTATTAACACCCATCATTGAATCAATTTCCTACAAATCTGATAGCCTTTGCTTGAAAAGCAAATAAGAAATGGTCACATGAGTTACAGCCATTCAAAACTCATTGTAGTAGCAGTCTTCAGAAAGGAGGGTTAAATTATATGGTTTTCTAATCTCCTCTGATTTAGGAAATAGAAATAAAACAAATTCCATTGAACGTATTTTTTTTTTAAATAAGCTTGGAGAACACTATGGCTCTTATTTTGAAACAGTTATAACTAAGACCCCAAATACCTGGGTGGCCTGGCAAACTGGAAGGCCGCCATTCAGAGAAACAGATTCCAACATAAATGGCCCAGAATACAAAGCCAGAATAGGCTGCCTCCTCTGATATTCTCATACCTTCGGGAGCCTAGAAGAACAAAGAGGAACTGGGGTGGTTTATGGCCATTTGGGGAAGTCGTGTTGTTAATTGTGATATCCCCATGGCCACCAATACCACCACACCTCAATAAAATCAAAACCACACTCATTATAATGGTAGGAATTAAAGTTGCATGCTTTTTATTATGTACTAGTAGAGTCCCAGTATACAAAATTCATGCCCAAGAGGGTAATGGGGGAGTGTCCCTCAGCCCAGCCTATACCCTCTCAAATCTGGGACCTCTCAAGGGATGTCCACCTGCCCGTTTAGGCCCTGTCCTGGTAGGACAGGGCCTAAACGGGCAGTCGGACATCCCTCTCACAATCCAGGATTGCTGGGTCCCAACTGTTCACCTGCCTGCCTTCCTGATTGCCCCTATCTGCTTTTTCCTGCCAGCCTGGTGACCCCCTAACCACTCCCCTGCCAGCCTGATGCCTAACTGCTCCCCTGTGAGCCTATTTGCCCCTAACTCTCTTTTCCTGCAAGCCTGCATCCCCCACAACTGCCCTTCCTCATAGGCCCGGTTACCCTCAACTTCCCTCCTCTGCCAGCCTGGTCACCACTAACTGCCTTCCCTGCAGGCTTGATCACCCGCAACTGTCCTCCCTTGCAGGCCTGATCTCTCCCAACTTCCCTCCCCTGCTGGCCATCTTGTGTCCACATGGGGGCAGGATCTTTGACCACATGGGGGCAGCCATCATGTGTGTTGGAGTGATAGTCAATCTGCATATTACTCTTTTATTAGGTAGGATAGAGGCCTGATGCATGGGTGGGACCCAGATGGTTTCCCCTGAAGAGTGTCCCAGATGAGGGTGGGGTTCCCTTGGGGCATGGGGTGGCCTGGGCAAGGGGCCTGTAGTGGTTTGCAGGACAGCCACATCCCTGGCAATCCAAGAGGAGGCCCTGCTTCTGGGATTTATTTTTCTTCTATAATTGATACTTTGTAGCCTTAAGCAGAGGCTAAGATAGGCCAGAAGCTTGGTTTCCTCCATTGCTAGGGCAATCTTAGCCTCCTGCTCTCTCCAGCTCCATGACTGCCAGCATTTTTGTTGGGATTTATTTATCTTCTATAATTGAAACTTTGTGGCCTTGAGTGGAGGCCTGTGTTCGCCAGGGTGTGTGGAAATCTTGGCTTCCTCCATCACCAGGGAAACTCAAGCCTCCCTCCTGCTCATTCTGTGGATGCAGTCATCTTGGTTGGGGTTAATTTGCATACTTGCTCCTGACTGCTTGGTGGGTATGGTTTGTGAGTGTAGTAGAGTGATGGTTAATTTGCATATTACTCTTTTACTAGCTAGGATTTTGAGGTCTTATCTGAAGGTGGTGATTTTTAAAAAAACACACACACACAAAAAAAAAACCCTCATTGTTTCTAAGAGGATTAAGCCAAACCTACATTTATGATCCCTTTCTATGTATTCAAATTATGCTGCAGGAACAAACACTTCACAGAAGAATCAAAACAGAAGAATGCAGGATAGGTTGGTTGTGAAGGCTGAGCACCCAGCAGAGTATACTAGGGATGTGAACATGAACTTAAAGCCAGTTCAGCACATTCCCCCTCAAAACCACAAATCTCAATACCACCACTTAAGTTCTCTGAGCCTTCATTTTAACATCTAGAAAAGAGGGCTAATACCTATCCCACAGGCTTATCATAGGGATTTTTCAGGGACATAAGGAGGAGCCTGCAGATTGCCTGGTATATAGTGGATGCTATACCAGTGCCCAGTTCCTTCATTGGTCAAGTTTCTCAGCTCTGACTATTTCTCTGCCCTCTCAACATTCCCTTTCCTTCTTTTTCTAGATATTTTAAGATAAAATACATGCTATCAGATTTCTGTGCTTCTTATCCCATGGAGTGAACACTGAGATTGATGAATATACAAACAGGTATGGGAATCAGGGATCGGGTGTCCCTCTCTGAGGGTGTTTTGCCCATATATAGAGTTCGAAGAATAGCTTCTCTGCTTGGAGAGTAAAATGAGTTTCAATGGAATGTGTAAGAGAGACATTTTTATTTATTATATTTTTCCTTTTTATTGACTTATATGTAGTAATAAAGCATAATATGCTAATTAGACTAGACATCCTTCTGGATGACCTTCCAGACGAAGCCTGGGTCCCAGGTGCCAACCAATGGGCTGGAGGCAAACCTGTGCTGGCAGCTGGGGGAAGGAAGGCCTCCTTTTTCATGGATCGTGTCTCTAGTTGGTAAATAAAATTATATAGATTTCAAGTGTGAAATTGTGTCATCTGTATATTGTATTGTGTGTTCACCACAAAAAAGTTAAGTTTTCCTTCCATCACTATTTATCCCCTCTTTATCCTCTTCTATCTCTCATTTCCCTCTGGTAATCATTTTACTGTTGTCTGCATCTACGAAGTTTTGGGTGTGTGAGTGGTTTGGTTTTTTTTTTTTTTTTTTTTTTTTTTTTTTTTTTTTTTTTTTTTTTTTTTTTTTTTTTTGCTTAATCCCTTAATCTCTTCCACCTAGCTCCCCAATGCGCCTCCCCTCTGACAGCTGTCATTCTGTTTTCTATATGAGTTTGTTTCTATATTGTTTGTTTATTTTGTTCATTAGAATCCACATAAAAGTGAAATCATATTAAAGATCAAATATTTGTATAGGAGAATAAATCTTGAAAACTTTTAAATGAAGAAAAGACATTTGGATTTACTGCCAATGCTTAGTCATTGCAAGTTTGGGCAAATGTCTGAGGAAAGATACAGTACAAATTGACACCAAACATCACTGTCTTTAAAAGAACTACTGACAGACAATGTCTACATTTTCAAACTTTAATTATCTCTTCAGATTTTTAAAGGTAATATCAAGGACTAAGTATTTTTTTTTTTAAATCAAAACTTTGGAAACTCAAAAACAGTGAAGTGCAGTAATTTCCAGCTCAGGGAAAAAAAAAAGGAGGAAAACCTGAAAGTTAGATTACTTTTATGCACCAATGTTTTCTTTCAATGTTAGAAGAATAAAACTACTCTAGAAATGCTCAAAGTTTAAAATATGTAAAACATAAATGGCGTTGGAAAAACTGGACAAAAATGTAAAAACAAAAAGAGAGAGTAAACTACCTTCTTACGTCATATATAAGAATAAACTCAAAATGGATTAGGAACTTAAATGTTAGACTCAAAACCATAAAAATCCTTAAAGAAAATGCTATATTTCACATAGCGATATTTTTTTTCTGATATATCTCCTCAGGCAAGGGAAATAAAAGAAAAAATAAACAAGTGGGACTATATCAAACTAATAAATTCTTGCTTGGCAAAGGAAACCATCAATAAAATGAAAAGACAACCCACTAAATAGACCATATTCACTAATACATCTGCTAAGGGCAAAATATCCAAATTTATAAAGAACTTACAAAACTCAACCCAAAAAGAAAACAAAAAACAAAGCAATCCAATTTTTTAAAAAATGGGCAAAGGACCTGAATAGACACTTGTCCAAAGATGTCTTAAAGATGGCCAATAGACATATGAAAAGATGCTCAACATCACTAATCACCATAGAAATAAAAATTAAAACCACAATGATATAAGACCACATACCTGTCAGAATGGCAATCTCTATATATAAACGGCTAATATGCTAAGTGTCCCTGTGGGAGGTCGACCAGAGACCTGAAGTTCGATTGCTCATCATGATGAGCACTGACCACCAGGGGGTGGCGCGGAACTAAGAAAGGGCCTGGCCAGCAACTGGCAGCAGAAGGAAGGCCCTAGCCTGCAGCCAGAAGGCCCCGATCAGCCTTGATCACAGCAAGGCCTAGGCATTCCACTGATGCACGAATTTTGTGCACCAGGCCTCTTGTCATTAATAAATGTAGATAAAAGGGAACTCTTGTGCATTGTTGGTGGGAATGCAGATTAGTGTAGCCACTGTGGAAAGCAGTATGGAGTTACCTCAAAAATTTAAAAATGGAACTTCCAACAATTACACTTCTGGGAATTTATCTGAAGAAACTCAAAGCATTAATTTTAAAGAATATATACACCCTTGTGTTCATTACAGCATTATTTACAATAGCCAAGATTTGGAAGCAACCCAAGTGTCCCTCAGAAGATGAGTGGATAAGATACCGTTGTAC
This sequence comes from Lasiurus borealis, assembly GCA_004026805.1. Lineage (NCBI taxonomy): Eukaryota > Metazoa > Chordata > Mammalia > Chiroptera > Vespertilionidae > Lasiurus > Lasiurus borealis. Next base: position 366 of record PVJN01032145.1, on the reverse strand, counting down.
ATTTACAAAATGGAATACCAGTTGGCCATAAAAAAGAAAATGTTACCCTTTGCGACAGCATGAATGGACCTAAAGAACATAATGTTAAGTGAAATAAGCCATTCAGAGAAAGACAAGTACCACGTAACTCCACTCATATGTGAAATCTAATGAACAAAATAAACTAACAAGCAAAACAGCCACAGACTCACAGATAAAGAACAGACTAACAACTGTCTGGGATTAAGCAAAAAAGGTAAAACAAAAAAAGAGAGAGAGAGAAAGAACTTATTGACATGGACAACAGTGTGATTATTGCTAGGGGGTGAGGGGAGGTGGGGAAAGGTGGAGGAGGATATAAGTGGGATAAAAAATATAAATAAATAA
>PVJN01032144.1:0-24288 GCA_004026805.1 Lasiurus borealis | reverse complement strand
TCTTACTGTGATTTAGATAATCCAGGCATTTCACATACTGTTCACTTCTCAGGAGGCCATTCTTAGCCCTCATCATCCATATTCTACCCTCTTTTCTTTAACAAAAAATTTTTTAATTGCTTTTAGAGAGGAAGAGAGAGAGAATCACTGATCAGCTGCCTCCTACATCTCTCCCCTCCCTCCAGGGATCAGGTTGGCACCCTGGGCATGTGTCCTGACTAGGAATGGAACTGGCAGCCTTTCAGGGCATGTGGGACAATGCCCAACCAACTGAACCACACCAGCCAAAGCAGCCTGCCTTTTTTCTTCCCAAAGTTGAAAATACTGGGCTAGAGAAAAGTAGGTTAATAATAATGCAGAAATGACTTCTGTGTTGCATGTACTCACATCTGTAAACCTGCTTTTGCCCACCTCTGTATGTACATACATTCAAATTTGAGAAGTACTATTCTAGTTACTACTAGTAACTCTGACATTGTACCTAGAGTTTCAAAGCCTTGGCATTCTTTTTTAAAAAATAAATTTTTAATGATTTTAGAGAGGGAAGCGAGGAGAGAGAGAGAAACATCAGAGAATCATTGATCGGCTGCCTTCTCTAAGCCCCCCACTGGGGATTGAGCCCCATAATCTGAGTATGTGCCCTGACTGGGTGTTGAACTAGGATTTCCTGATTTATAGGTCAATTCTCAACCATTGAGCAACACTGGCTGGACAAAACCTTGACATTCTTAAAAGCTATTTTATAGCCAAAACTGGCTTGGCTCAGTGAATAGTGTGTCAGCCTGCAGACTGAAAGGTCCCAGGTTCGATTTCAGTCAAGGGCATGCCCCTTAGTTGTGGGCACATCCCCAGTAGAAAGTGTGCAGGAGGCAGCTGATCGTTTCTAACCCTCTATCCCTTTCCCTTCCTCTCTGTAAAAAGTCAATAAAATATATTTTAAAAAACAACAAAACTATCTTATAGATGTTGTCTGGGAATATAAAATGATGCAACCACTATAGAAAAACAGTGTGGAGATTCCTCAAAAAATTAAAAACAGAATTATCATATGATTCAGTAGTCCCACTTCTGATTATATATCCAAAAAAATTGAAAGCAGAATATTGGAGACATACTTGCACATTCATGTTCATTGCCTCATTATTCATAGTAGCCAGAAGTGGAAGTGACCCATATATTTATTGATAGATTAATTGATAAAGAAAATGTGGTATATACATCCAATGATTGTTATCAGCTTTAATAAAAGAAGGGAGTCCTGTCACTTACTACTATATGAGTGAATATTGAGGACATTCTACTAAGTGAAACAAGCAAAATAATACAAATAACATTTGACCCTTGAACAGCTCAGAGGTTGGAGTGCCAACTGCTGGCGCAATAAAAAGTTGTAGTACAAATCCACCCTCTGTATATGTGGATTCCTAGCTGTGGATTGAAAATAACAGTTGATTTTTTTTTTTTTTTTAGTATATTTTATTGATTTTTTACAGAGAGGAAGGGAGAAGGATAGAGAATTAAAAACATCAATGAGAGAGAGACATTGATCATTCCCCTCCTGCACGCCCCCCAATGGGAACGTGTCTGCAAGCAAGGTACATGCCCCTGACTGGAATCGAACCTGGGACCTTTCAGTCCACAGGCTGATGCTCTATTCACTGAGCCAAACCAGTCTCCACAACAGTTGACTCTTGAACAATGCAGGTGCAAACTGAGTGGATTCACTTAATTGCATACATGTGGACCCACCAGTTCAAACTTACGTTGTTTAAGGCATAGCTGTACTCTATGATTCTACTTATATGAGGTATCTAAAGTAGTCAAAATCAGCCGAGACCGGTTTGGCTCAGTAGATAGAGCGTCAGCCTGTGGACTGAAAGGTCCCAGGTTCGATTCTGGTCGGGGGCATGTACCTTGCTTGTGGGCACATCTCCAGTGTGGGGCGTGCTGGAGGCGGCTGATCGATGTCTCTGTCTCATCGATGTTTCTGACTTTCTATCCCTCTCCCTTCCTCTCTGTAAAAATCAATAAAATATGTTAAAAAAATAAATAAATAAAATAAAGTAGTCAAAATCAGAAAAACAAAGTAAAATGATGGTTGCCAGGAACCTAGTGGTGGTGTGGGGGATTGAAATGGAAAGATGGTGTTCAGTGGATATAATTTCAGATTTGAAAGATGAAAAAGTTCCAGAGATCTTTTGCACAACATTGTGAATATAGTTAACATTACTGAACTGTACACTTAAAAAAATAGTTAAGATGGTAGTTTTATATTATGTGGTATTTTTTGCCGTAATTGAAAAAAAAACACAACATGAAAACAGCTATCCCTAACCTTAGAGTGATGCTGACAGGAAAGTCAGCCCTGCCCTTAAGATATTATCTTTGTACCTGTCTCTTTTTTTGGGGTGCCTGATAAGTAAGGGGTTTACAGAGTTCTATGGGATATTGTTATTATCTCTATGGATTTATGGTGCTTTTCCATTGGCTTTTTCCCTGTTGAATATTTTTACTCCTTTCTTGTTTTCATTTCAAAGTTAAATGGACATAAGTGTAATGCTTTGAACTAATTGTTTGTTTTTCTCCTTCAGGTGTGATGACGATCAGATGTCTAACGATAAGGAACGATTTGCCAGGTAATACAGCAGAACATCTCGGTCTGTGTTGTAGGCCCAGGCAATGCAAGCAAACTAAGTTTTAATTTTATTTTAATGTGAGACAGTTTTCCTGTCCAGTCTCTTTTCTGTTCTGAAAGCTGACTAACTTAGTATTATAATAAATACTAGAAGTCCATTGCACGAATTTGTGCACGGGTGGGGTCTGGGCAGTCGGTCCCAATGGGGGCCTATCAAGGCAGGCCAGCAGCGGGGAGGGGATGTGTGAGGTGGGCCAGCAGAGGAGGTTAAGGGGGGAAGACGTGGGAGGTAGTCCAGCTGCCCCCGATTGGGAGTGGGGCAATCGGGGGCGGGGGCAAGCTGGGGGGAGGGGCCTGGAGAAGACCCACTGAGCTGGAGCTGAGCATAGGCCCTAGGCTTCAAGGGAATAGAAACCACCAGAAGGCTCTGCAAACAGGCACTGAGCTCCGTTTGGCCAGGCAGACTCAGAGCTGGTGTCTCTGTACATTAGACACAGCCCAGCACTCGAATTTGTCTGTTGGTCAAATCTGTTGCATCAAAAAACTTGTTCCCCTTCTTCTCTTTGGGCCCTTACAACAAATACAGGCCATTTGGAAGACGTGGGCCCCAGTGGCAGAGCCAGGCCCCACAGTCACCCAGAGTTTAGGCCACACTGCTTTAGAGTCTTAATTCTCCCCTAAAATGGCCCGGCTGCTCCTCTTTAGCCAGAATAGACAGAACTAAGGGACCAAAGACCGAGTTTCCTTTGAGGTGGGATCCACCGGGAGCCTGCTGGTGGCAAGGACCCTCACAGGCGACTGCCTTCCCCCCAAGCTCAGTGTGCTCTGAGCCGGTCTGTTTCTTGTGGTGCCGAGTCCTGGGCTGCTGGTTGGTGGCAGGTGCACAGGATTTCTCTCCACCGCCTTCCTGGCCCCCCGAGCAGTACCTGAGCGCAGTATCCTCAGGCCCAGCACGCCAGGGACTCGGAGAGTGAAGGAGCTGGATCTGCAGGTGGCCAGTTCATGCCTCACCCCACCCCACTTCTCAGTCTCCCTTGTGTGGATCAGGCCAACGCCTGCTGTCCAAGACTGGCACCATGTGGGGAGGGTCACAGTGGGAAGAGGGGCACCCTGATCTGCCAGCCTTCGTGATGATCATCTCGGTGCCCAGCTGATTGAATTCATCCCACAGAGCTTTCATTTCAAGCTGCAGGCTCACACTGGCCACCTTCGCTTTCTTTACTGGCGCCTTGGTGGCTGCCATGCAACTGGCCCCAGGGCCTTGGGGCTCAGCAGTGGTTCTGGTGGCGGCCCCTGTGGCTGGTGTGTCAAAGTGACCAGTCATTCTGCCCTAAGAGTCACTTGGCTTTTTTATATATAGATTGTTTATGTTTGGGTAACATGGCTTCACACTATGACTTCAAACTAATGGTATATATTTTACAGTGTATTTAAAAAAAATCTTCATGTGATTATGTTTTTATTGATTTTTAGAGATGGGGGAGGAAGAGAGAGAGAGAGAGACATTGATATGAGGAAACATTAATTGGTTGCCTCCCACAGCCTGAGTTGCTGAAGAGAAATTTACTACTTCAGGATCAAATCAGTGATAGGGAAAATGCCAGAAACCTAGCTCTTAGTTTAACTTACATACTTTTCCAGTAAAACCTGGTTGAATATTCTGATACATGTATGTGTGCCTATGTGTTATAGAGAGATTGTATGTGTGATCACTTATTTGACATAGTTATCATGATTTCCTCCTTGATTATCTACCTAATAAAAGAGTAACATGCTAATTGACTGTACCTTCATGATGCTCACCAACCAATCAGGAGTGAGTATGCAAATTAATACAACAAAGATGGCAGTTGTGCAGGCATTCCGCACAACACCTAGCAGCTCTGGGCCTCTGGGCAACATGGGAAGGGGGAAAGGTGGCTCCAGCCAGAGCGAAGGCAGTGCCAGCTGCTAGGGAAAGGAAGGCCCATTCTGGCACCAATCTTCGTCCATAGGGCTTCTAGTTTAGATATAATTTTTTTTTTTTTACAGATTGGGACACTGTGAGAATGGTATTCCCTTGTTTGGTTCTTTTTCAAGCAATACATACTTGGTTTCCATAGAGATTAATTGGCAAAATGCTTTCTGTGTTCAGATTATGTTAATTTATAATAAATATTGGCCTTGCTTTTGTGTTGACCTTTGTTCTGTAAGTTACTTTTTCTTTATTCTAACAGATGGTTTTGTAGATTTGCAGGCAAGGTTCCTATCCATATTTCCTTTTTTCCTCTGTTCTCTGAATATATTTTATTCTATTTCCTTTTCCCTTTCTTTCCTGTCTTTTCCTTCCTACCTTTTCCTTTTCTTTTTATTTACATTTTAGCTTAGTTCATTAATTCTGTTTTTAGGTCGGATGATGAGCAGAGCTCTGCGGATAAAGAGAGACTCGCCAGGTAGGAGAACAGTATCTTTTAGCATGATAAAGCAGATAATGCTGCTCTTTCTCTCCTTTTTCTTACTTGCTCTTTTCTTCCCCTTTCTCTTTGTGTTTTTCCTTCTCTGTGGCAAGAGGAGACAATATTTTTTAGAAGTTTGTGTGTAATAGGAACTTTGGCTTCCTCCATCAGAAATTGAGTGGTGAGTTGAGGGAAGTAGGAATTTTAAAAGCTGCTATTAGTTTATGGTTTTCTCTTTTCCTCTTCATCTAAGCACTAAGTTTCAGAACAAAAAGCTTTTAGAAACATCGAAGCTGTGCCAATTGGTGCTCTAGCAGGGACTCTTTTATCAGAAAGTTAATGAATATGCCTGTGCTTGCAATTATTTAGTGGCCTTTAGGCCTCATCCTTTACTTCACACCTTTCTGGAAAGCTCACCCTTATTTTTCCGTGTAGGCTCACACCTAGGTCGCCATGTCTCAGTAACACTGGTGCTGCTCTGGTGGTTGAACCTTTTGTGGTTTCCCAGAAAATTTTCAGCAGCCTTGATGTGACTATTTAAAGATCAGCCTTCTGGACTTCATTGGCAAAATGCTTTCTGTGTCAGATGATAGGAAGATAGGAGCTTTAAGTGTGAGAGCATAATTTCCTATTTTTGGACCTCTGGGTAGAGACCTTTTCTCTTTTCCTCTGTTTTCTGGTCTCTGTGATGTGGGACACTCAATAGGAGATAGCTTGTTGATCCAAACACCTATTTTCACTACTTTCCCCTCCTTTTATATGTCATTACCTCTTTCAAGGGTCACAAGCTTATTTTGCTGCCATTTCAACTCATGCCTCCTACTAACTCCTTCACCCTCCTGAAAACTGGTTTGCATGGTATGGTGGGAAGAGCTTTGCATTTATTGGTATGAAGGCAGTCCTTGGAAAAGTCATCTAGTTAAACTGCTTGACCTTAGTTTGCTCTTCTCATAAAAAAGATTTATGTTAGATTAGTTCTGTTTTTTTCTTTTTGTTTTGAGAAAGAACTTTTGCTCAAATAGAATCCTTATGTGGTAATAGAAGTAAATAAAATAGAAGTAAATAAAGCTTCCTGTGTAGCAAAATGCAAGATGTTCTTTGGTTCTCTCTTTGAGGAGCTATTGGGCTTTGCAAAAATCCAATTTCAGAGTACTGGGTTATTATTTTTAATGATAATATTCCATCTTAATTTTGGGGATGTCAGTATTAGAGATGTAATCTCCTTACACTGATGAATACAAAATGTGTACTGATATAGGCCTTTTCATCCTCCTCCCTACTGCACTCCTACTCTCCAGTTCACTTTGTCCCAATCTGGGGACCCCATAAGGAATCACTAGTAGACGGTACCTTACAATCTCTTGAGCTCAGTGCACTGGCACCACACCAAGATAGAGAAGGGAAGTCTTCGTACAAATAGAATTTCAAAAATTTTAATTGTCTTCTAGTGTTGAGAATGAGAGGGAAGCTTAGAATAAACAACATTTTATAGACCAACACTCTCTATACTATCAATTCTTGTATGAGTTGTTGAGCAACATACTTGTGTTGGAAAAAGTAGTCATTTTATGTTTTCAGCTTTCAAATATCTAAAACTATCTTGTTTTAAAACTTTTTTTTTTTTGTTCTGAGGGAGTGGCAATTTACATAGAAGATGACATTTCCAGGAAATAGAATTGCTGGTATCTGCTTATTCTCTGTCCCCCTTGTTAGTTTCTATTCCATGCTTGCTCTGCATGAGAAGGTTGGCAGACCTTACTCTAACTTCTGAGACTTAAGCATCCCTGAATCTAAATACCACATTTCTCCAGCAGCTCGCTTGGTGTTCATATCCCTCCCTGCTCCCAAATGTTCGGATGTGACCACCTGGATGGGACTTCTCTTTTTCTGTGCAGGGAAAATCATAGTGAAATTGAACGACGGCGACGGAACAAGATGACAGCCTACATCACGGAACTGTCAGACATGGTGCCCACCTGCAGTGCCCTGGCTCGAAAACCAGACAAGCTAACCATCTTACGCATGGCAGTTTCTCACATGAAGTCCTTACGAGGGACTGGCAACACATCCACCGATGGCACCTACAAGCCGTCTTTCCTCACTGATCAGGTCTCTGGGATGTACACCTCTGAGAGAATCCAGAAACTCTTGAAAGTTTTTATCTTTTTGGAGTAGATGACCATAATCTTGAATAGAGGATGTCATAGCAAAGCTGAATCTGTAGATTTTTTTAAAGGACCAGAATTCAACTCTTAAGGAAAAATTTGGACCATGGGAAAATTGAGTTTTGATTCCTGGCTGTAACATATTAGCATTGGAACAGTGAGAAGTAGAGACGACTTGTGAAAACTATTTAGCAAGCTTATAAGTATTTTAAAACTTCATTCATAAATACAGCTTATAAGATAGAAGAACAGTGGAATCACCAGGAGAAGTGATGATTATGTCTGTATAACCAGTCATTTTCCTTAGCTTTAGAGTTATAGAAGATGGAAGAAATTTATTTTTTATTCCTGAAGCAGCTCCAGTTTTAGTCATTAAAGGAATCTAACAGGCAGTTGTCATTGCTTAGTGATTTGCTGTTATATTTGATGCATTATGGAAAGAATTGAGAAGGCAAAAACATTTTCAGGCTTTCATGAACTCAGTCTGAATATGAATATGTGAGTGGCAGAATACATTCATAAGTGAAAAAAAATAGGAAAATGCATAGAGAAGAACTACCTTTAAAAAATAATTAACACGGGACTAGATACAGTAGATAAATACTAGTGGGATTGCTGAAGTGAATAGAATGGCCAGGCCTGAGTGAGAATGGTCAGCAAAGACTTCTAAGAGTAAGAAAGCCATGTTCTATTTTGATTATTAAAAATAACATAGGGTTACTCTAGAAAATTTTGGAAAATCCAGGAAGTATAAGGAAGAAAGAAATGGACCTATAATGCCACTCTTATTCAAAGGATTAAGAGAAAGGAAGAAATGTGATTTGGAAGAAAGCAATAAGAATTTTCCAAAAAAGATGATCTATATGAAAATACACATAGCACAGATTATATATGTATACATCAAAATAGTTAATCAGTTTGTTCTAATAGTGCTCATACAGATATTGATTCAACGAACTGCGGTTATGTATCTTTTGTGGACTAACCAGGTGCTTTGTGCTGTGAAAAATAAAAAGAATGATAGGAGATTGTTACTGATGGAAATAACACATAAATAAGTAAATCATAATATAAACATAGGATCAGCTTTATAATAAAGGTGCATTAATAAATCCTGTAGAAGTGCAAGTATGGAAAAGAGAATAGGGGAATCGTGTAGTAAATTTTGGGACTACTGTAACTTTAAGCAATGTGAGAACAAAGCCTAGTGAGAATGACTGTTATCAAAGAAAATCAAATAGTTTAGCATGCCTTGGAGATGATAATAGGAAGGTAGGCTGGAACTGGTGATGAGATATTTAGGAGTTATGTTAAAGAATTTAGATTTTAATTTTTAGACAACGGGGAGCCATCACGTAAAACTTGAAGGAGAGAAAGTATATTTAGAAAGGAAACAAAGGTTGGAATATGATGTCATAGAAACCAGGGGAAAATAACATTTGAAGGATAGAATGGACAGATTGTCAGATTCTGAAGAGAAATTGAGCAAAACGATAAAGAGCCAGGAAAGGGGACTTGCATTAGCAATTAAGAGGATTTGACTTGACAATTAGTAAAAAATATAAATGCTATAGTTTAGAGTGAAGATTGCAGTGGAATTGTGGAATGAAAGGTAAGAGATTTGAGCTAGTGATTATAACATTATTCTTCGTATATAATCTTGGCACTGAAAAAGAGAGGACAGGCAAAGTTGACAGAAGATTTGTGTAGAATTGAGAGAAGTTCATTATATTTATAGATCTGAGGGGTAAAAGAGAAAAAATAGGAACATTTATAGAGATAGATCTTAAAAAGAGACCAGAAAGGTGAGATAAAGAACTGTTAGTGTTAATCTTTTTTATATATTTTTTAAAATATATTTTATTGATTTTTTTACAGAAAGGTAAGGAGAGGGATAGAGAGTTAGAAACATCGATGAGAGAGAAACATCCATCAGCTGCCTCCTGCACACTACAGACTGGGATGTGCCCGCAACCAAGGTACATACCCTTGACTGAAATCGAACCTGGGACCTTTCAGTCCTCAGGCTGATGCTCCATCCACTGAGCCAAACTGGTTTTGGCAATATATATATATTTTATTGATTTTTTTTACAGAGAGAAAGGAAGAGAAATAGAGAGTTAGACACATTGATCAGCTGCCTCTTGTACACCCCCTACTGGAGATATGTTCACAACCAAGGTACATGCCCTTGACCTGAATCGAACCTGGGACCTTTCAGTCCGTAGGCTGATGCTCTAACACTGACCCAAACCGGTTTTGGCCATTAGTGGTAATCTTTTTATTTCTCATCTTTAGTCCTGAGGTAAAAAGGGTAAGGAGTGATAGTGACATAGACACATTGAGGAAATATCTATTGGGGGAAAAAAACGATCTTGTAAATGAAGGTAATTAATTACATTTAAGGTGCAAAGCTGTGGGTGTGGATGAGGCAGGAGCCAACAATTGCTTATGGAGAGATATTTATGGCTGGAAGTGTTTCTTTCTATGAATGATAATAATAATAATTATTATTATTTTCTCAGAGTTCAGTATTAATTTTTATTTCTCTTCCTTGGACAGGAACTGAAACATTTGATCTTGGAGGCAGCAGATGGCTTTCTGTTTATTGTGTCCTGTGAGACAGGCCGGGTGGTATATGTGTCTGACTCAGTGACCCCTGTTTTGAACCAGCCGCAGTCTGAATGGTTTGGTAGCACACTTTATGATCAGGTGCACCCAGATGATGTGGATAAACTTCGTGAGCAGCTCTCCACTTCAGAAAACGCCCTGACAGGTATGAGATAGGGAGATGGAAATGAAAGAAAATCCTTTCCTTTCTTCCTCAGACAGAAGAAGTGTTTTAGCTCTTAAGTTTATTCATTGAATTTGGCAGGGCTTCTGGAATTTTCTCCTTTAATGAATATAATCAGTTCTTTTTATCACATGCAGAAAATACACTTTGTAGTTAACTCATCCTTAGAAACTTTCATGAGTGGCAATGCTTTTAAAAGTCTACTTCAATCTTAATATTAGTGTAAATAAAACAGTAAAAGTAAAAACTCCAATAAACTTTTTTTCCATTCTGAAAGAATTAAATGATCCATATTTCTATCTCATTTGTATGGGTAATCACCTAGTATTATTCTTTTCTACTTTGTTGTGCTTGGCTTTGTACTGGATTCTATAATAATAGATTTTTATTTCAGAGGGGAGTTATCAGTCAGTGTGTAAGGTTTTTTTTGTTTTTGTGCTATTTTTCTGTCTTCTTTGGTTTGGAACCTCCCCGCCCCCATTGTAATGCTCTGCAGTCTTTTTGCTGGAGTTTTACTAAAGGAAACAAGTCACATCTGTTTCCAAGCAACTCTGGAAAAAATTTCAAAGTGGAAGCAGATCAAAGCTAGTAATTAAAATAAAACCATTTTGATTATATTAATGTTAGTATTTAGTTTCACTCTCTTTTATGTTTTTAATGGATTTCATTTTGCTGTTTTCCTCCTCCTCTCAAAGTTGCCATTGCTTTCTATATGATAAAAGAAGGAACAATTTTGGCTTGACATAAATACATGCTTCTATTGCTTATAAAATTGTTTTTAAACCAGTGATATTTACTGTTTGTGTGCATGCATAGATATAAAAATAATTAGATCCAAGAATACAGCTTTGTCTCTTGCTTGCCAACACTATTTTCCACTTCTATCTTCTCTTGCACAAGGTTATTTCCAGTGCTACCTTTGAACTTAAGAGCAAGATTTATTGATGGGAATTTTGAGGTATTTTAGGCTTGAAAAAAGTCCATCCCTTCCTTGGCCCAGTCTATTATAAGCAAGAAGATTGGAGGTCAAGATTAGGTTACTTGCTATCCTTGCATTTAGTGTCTCCCCCTGTTCCTCATATAAAAGAATGCACTCCAGGCTACTCTTCGGGTTCTTTTTCAGGGCGTATCCTTGACCTGAAGACTGGAACAGTGAAAAAGGAAGGTCAACAGTCTTCTATGAGGATGTGCATGGGTTCAAGGAGATCATTTATTTGCCGTATGAGGTGAGTGTTAAGCTGAAGATTGTGATTTGACATAGCGGAAATTAAGAACTGAGGGTTTGATTTCTGGTCAGAGGAGTTAAACTCTTAAATCCAAGTTTTTGTTGGATTAAATTTAGCTTTCAGGACCCACGTGGGTTGTAACATATAGTAAAGCATCCGATAAGGGAAGTAACTTTTGCTAAATCCCTCCTATGCCAGACATTATGATGGGTGCATTATGTTTGTCATCTCATTTCCCACAACTATTCTTTAGGGTAGAGTTTATGGTTACTATTTTGCTGAGAATAAAAAAAAAAAAGCAGACTCAAAGAGATTAACTCCCAGGATTGAAAAATGTCTGATGCAGGATTTTATTTTAAATTCCAGAACCTGTTTTTTTTTTCTTAGTACATCATGAGACAACATCCATATATACAGACCATTCAGCTAATTTCTGCTGTTTGCTGTTTTTTTTTTTTTTCAAAATTTGAGACTTTTTTATGACCTTTAATTAATATTTAGTGTTTATTTTATACTGTGCATTAGGATTCTGAAGAAAAGGATGGAGGTACTTTCTACATAGGTTGAAAAGACCCCTTAAAGTCACAAAATAATTCCAGGTTGTATAATAGAAATTGACTACTTTGTTCTGAGAATATGCTTATTAGAAGGGATTAGTAGAATGTTAAGAAATATTTCCTTGGAAAGTTGCAAAATTTAATTGTGGCTCTGGTTTAAAGTAGCTTCATATCCAGACTACTAGATTTGCCACTTACTATCTTCTGGAGATCCTGAGCAGATTAAATTACTACTTTGTGTTTTGATTTTATCACTTAATATTGGGAGTTATCTTAATATCAACTTCATAAAGTTGTTATGAGGATTAGATTAAAAAATATACATAAAGATGCTTAGAATAGTACTTGGCACATACTCTATGTAAGTTTTATCTATTATTTGAAATGAGAGCCGGAAAGTAGAGAGGATGGCAGAGAGTGTCCCAGTATGTGGACATGGCTAATGGAAGGATGTAGGCAGGAACAAGGTAAATAAATAATATGAAATGCAGCAAACAGATTAGGTTGTGGTATAGAGTCAGCAAACCACAACCCTTTTTTTGTTTTGTTAATTCTCACCCAAGGATATTTTTCCATTGATTTGTTTTTAGAGAGAGTGGAAGAGAGTGGGAAAAACAGAAACATTAATGTGAGAGAAGCACATCAAATGGTTGCCTCCTGCACATGCCCTTGACCGGAATTGAACCCAGGACCCTTTGGTCCGCAGGCCAGTGCTCTCTCTATGCACTGAGCCTAAGTGGCTAGGGCCCACACCTTTTTTTTTTTTTTTTTAATTTTTATTGATTTCAGAGAGTAAGGGAGAGGAAGAGAGAGAAACGTCAATGATGAGAATCATTGATCAGCTGCCTCCTGCACACCCCCTATTGAGGATTAAGCCTGCAACCTGGGCATGTGCCCTGACTATGAATTGAACTGTGACCTCCTGGTTCACAGATTGATGCTCAACCACTGAGCCATACTGGCCAAGCTTCACAACTCTATTTGTGAATAAACCTTTATTGGAACAGCGCATGCCCACTTGTTTACCTGTCTGCGTTTGCTTTCATGCTCTAATGGCAGAGTTGACTAGTTGCAACAGATTGTATGGCCCACAAAGCTGAAAATATCTACTATATGGTCCTTTATTGAGATATTATACTGACCCCTGATACAGAGAATTTCTGCATTTGAATAACATGCAGAAAATTTTGAAATTCTAGGACTGTTACAAGTTTTGGAAATACCATACTTGACTTCTTTATGCTTTCTTGTTAGGAGCATTGTTCAGTTTCCTGTGTCTGGTTGTATCCAGAACCTATAATCTGACTTAATGGATAAAAAGATCTTTGATAGTGCAGCTAATTGCTTTTAATTGATCTGTTCTTTGAAATAGGTGTGGCAGTAGCTCTGTGGACCCAGTTTCCATGAACAGACTGAGCTTTGTGAGGAACAGATGCAGGTGAGATTCTCAGCAGCTAAACCAAAGGGATGGTCAAGAACCTGTAGAGTCATCACTTCTTCCACTATCTTCCTGTAGTACTTCCTTCAGCAGTCCTCCTCCTGATCCCTCGCTTTCTGGCAGTGTTTTCCTAAAATGTTAAAGCTTTTGATTATTTTGTTTAAGGAAGTTGCTCTGCCACTTTATCTGCTTTTTTCTGCTACAGCACCTTTAAGGTGCTTGACTTTGGCAAGGGTCAGCAGCAATATGATGGTCACTTTCGGGAGGAAAAGATCCAGATACAGTAATCCTTTTTTCTAAACATTAAGAGTCTAAAGTTAAAGATTCTAAATCAGTGTTATCTTTTCTGTATTACTGGGTAGAGTTTTCTCCTCACATCTGTAATTCTTCTAGGAATGGACTCGGCTCTGTAAAGGATGGGGAACCTCACTTCGTGGTGGTCCACTGCACAGGCTACATCAAGGCCTGGCCCCCAGCAGGTAGGAAAGTTGGGTAGTGGCTTCTCTCTTCATGCAGCAGATTCCTCAGAGTCCAAGAAAGTTAGCTAATATTTACCATATCCCTCGTGTATGAAATGTACTTTGGTATAAACTAAGAAAATAGGGGGGGGAAGTAGACTCTTTCCCTTCCCCCCTTAAGGATTTATATTCCAATTGATGAGATGATTACCAGTGTCTGGTAAATAGTAGGCACCCAATAAATGGTATTTAAATGTAATTAATTTTAAATAGTTAAGACATTTTAACTTTTGAGCTAAATACATGGTCTTTTGTACTTCTGTATAACTCTCAAAGCAATTCTATTTTTCTTGGTAAAAAGAAGATAACTATGCAAAGAGTGGAGAGAAAATGCAACCTCTTCTCTTTCCACATAAAACAATAAAACATTGACTTTTCTGGTCACAGAAAGACAAAGTACCACATGATCTCACTTAGATGTGGAATCTAATGAATAAAATAAACTGACTAACAAAGTACAGAAAGAGAAACATAGGCATGGATATGGAACAGACTGACAGCTGTCAGAGAGAAGGGGGACTTGATGAAAGAAGGTGAAGTGATTAGCCAAAAAACATAAGTACATATAACACACAGACACAAACAGCAGTGGTGGTAGCCAGAGGGTAAGGGGGAGGGTTGGGGCTAGATGGAGGTGGGAAAATGAGGACAGAAAGAGACTTTGCGAGGGGCGATGACTGCAGATGATTGAGTTGTACACTGGAAACCTATATGGTTTTATAAACCAATGTCACTCCAATAACCTTAATTAAAAAAAAAAGAAGTATTGGCTTCTCTCTTCTCCAAAGGACATGATTATTGGTGTTTGGTTTAATTTCATTTTTAGATGTTTGCTTACTTTAAAGTTCACAGGTTGGGCAAGACATATGTTTTCTGTCTATGATATGGTCACAAAATGAATGGCTATCTTTATATGTGTTTGGTTTGGCCAGCATAATTTTTTAGAATATTTTGGATGGGACCTGTATTCTGCAGTTTATTGTAATTAATATGAGTAAAATATATGAATTTATACCTATACACATACATATATACATACTAGTGGCCCAGTGCACAGATTTCATGCACACTGAAAGGAAATTAATTAGAAGAAAGATTTGTGCGGTAATTAGGTTACTGCAAAATATTACATGTCAAAATAGTATCTATAATATAGTATTATGAAATTAAAACACGTGTGTGATTGGCGCCAGTGAGAGCTTTATTTTTTTATACCTTTTAAGCACCTTTTAAAAGATATATTTTTAAATTAGGCACCTTTTTCTTTTGCAGTGTTTAAATTTTTAAAAAATTATAGTTGACATAAAATATTATGTTAGTTTCAGTTGTACAACCCAAAGATGTGATGTTTATATACCTTATGAAGTGATCACCCTGATAGGGCTAGTAACCATTTGTCACTATACAAAGTTATTATGATATTATTGACTATATTCCCTGTGCTGTATATCTTGGTGATTTACTTTATAACTTGGAATTTGTATCTCTTTTTAAAAAATTATTATTTTTTGACTTTTTATTGATTATTTTATAGAGAAAGAGAGAGGGATAGATAAATAGGTAAAAAGAAAAATCAGTGAGAGAGGAATATCAATTGACTGCCTCCTCCACACCCCCTACTGGGGATCAAGCCAGAAACCCAGGCATGTGCCCTGACTGGGAATCAACTGGCATCTTCTTGGATCATCGGTTGACACTCACCCACTGAGCCACACCAGCTAGGTGGAATTTGTACCTCTTAATCCCCTTCACCTTTTTTGCTTATCCCTGCATCCCAGCCATCAGTTTTTTTTTTCTGAATTTATGAGTATCTTTATCTGATCTGTTGGCACTCTTTATTGTTTTGCACCTAGCTTCTTCAGACCTATATGTGTTTTAAATCTTTACCTATCTGACTTTGAAGGCAGTTGAGTTTGAGATCCCTATTAAATCTTTTAACTTCACCTTCCTAAAGGTGTGTCCCTCCCAGATGATGACCCAGAGGCTGGCCAGGGAAGCAAGTTTTGCCTGGTGGCCATTGGCAGACTGCAGGCAAGTATGAGTTTTCCATATCTACATCATCCCTTTTCAGTGAGAAGACATCTCCACAAGGGCTTGTTCATGTTATTTCTTTTACTCTCTGATACAAATGAACAGTTCTATAGAAATCCACATATTTGAAGGAATATGGCATCCATAGTTAACATTGCTCCTCTTGGATTTAATGAAAACTGAAGAGGATGAGAGAGGGAGGGAGAGTTTTTTCCCCATATTTTTCATATATTCAGCTTTACAATGCTGAAGTTTCTATTTTCAACTAATTTCTTTTGCCTGTATACAAAAAAGAGATTTAAATTTTTTAATTATTATTACGTGACTAACGAGAGAAATGAAATTATTTTGATTCTTCTCATAAAAATAGATAAGTTTCTTGGTTACTTGGGACTATAATTTTCCAGTTTGAATAATGAACACAGGCTAGCTAAATGAAGGTAAGAGGGTCTTGGGTTGAATGAAAAAAATTTTTTTTTACAAAGTTGCTAAAGTATATATTTGGGAATGGGGCTAATGTGCTCTTTGATTGTGATTATCATTTTTTTCTTCCTGGAGGAGGTGTGAAAGTTTTGAATTCCTGAAACTGGGTGCTTCATGTCTATGTAAATGACCATGAGGTGGTAGGAAATACATCTGTAGAGAAATGGTGCTATTTTATCTCATTTTGTCTCTTTACTTTCAGGTAACTAGTTCTCCCAACTGTACAGACATGAGTAATGTTTGTCAGCCAACAGAGTTTATCTCTCGGCACAACATTGAGGGGATCTTCACTTTTGTGGATCACCGCTGTGTGGCTACTGTTGGCTACCAGCCACAGGTGAGGAGCTGGAGCGATTGCACCACTGAGAGTTTAGCCTCTTGTTTTCCCTTCGGCTTTGTTGAGATTATTCCATGATGTAATACCAGACACAGCCAAACATATCCGCCAAACAATTACTTAACTCAGAGCTAAATTTATTCTCAGCTTCTTAGAAAAGTTATCATTTGGTCTAGAGTAGTGGTCGGCAAACTGCGGCTCACGAGCCACATGTGGCTCTTTGGCACCTTGAGTGTGGCTCTTCCACCAAATACCACGGCCTGGGCGAGTCTATTTTGAAGAAGTGGTGTTAGAAAACGTTTAAGTTTAAAAAATTTGGCTCTCAAAAGAAATTTCGATCGTTGTACTTGTTGATATTTGGCTCTGTTGACTAATGAGTTTTTGACCACTGGTCTAGAGAAATATGGCTTCTGAAGACAGATGGGAGAAGCAGGTCCAGATATATACATTTTTGTTAATGATGTTAATGCAGATGTTGGTGCAAAAGTACTAATTTTCATTAGTTATGCTATGGCTACCTTTTGGTAATTCATCTACAAGTTAATATGATTTTATGTAGTTATTCAGCATACCAGGTAACTAAACCTCAGTTGAGAAATAAGTCATTATATAAACATTCAAAACTATAGTGGCTAGGAAGCAGTTCTGGCTATGGCTGTGTGAAAAAGCTGATGAAAAAGTGGTCTTAAAAAAACAAAGTCAAAGGATTTACACTACCTGATTTAACAGCTATTATAAAGCAATTGTCATCAAGACAGTGTGGTATTAGTATAAGGATAGGTACATAGATCAGTAGACAAAAATAGAGTCTATTAGTCTCACTTGGTCAACTAATTTTCAACGAAGATGCTGAGAGAATTCAATGGGGAAAAGAAATCTTTAAACAAATGGTAATGAATCAATTGGGATATCCATATGCAAAAAGCACACACAAAACTTAAACTCTTATAAAATTTTTATAAGAAAATCTTTAGATCTTGAGTTAAACAAGATTCTTATATAACACTAAAAGCACGATTTACAAAAATTGATGAATTTGCCCTCATCAGATTTAAAATTTGCCCTCTTAAAAGACATCATTAAGAAATTGAAGGCCCTGGCCGGGTGCTCAGTTGGTTGTAGCTTTGTCCTGATATGCCAAGGTTGCTGGTTTGATCCCCGGTCAGGGCTCATACAGGAATCAACCAATGAATGCAGAAATAAGTGGAACAACAAATCAATCTCTCTCTCTCTTAATCTTTCTCTGTCTCTGTCTCTGTCTTCCTCTCTCCCCCACCCCTCCTCTCTTCCTCTAAAACCAATAAAAATGAAAAGCTGGGAGAAAATTTGCAAATTATATGTCTGAAGAAGGATTTGTATCCAGACTATATAAAGAAATCTTATAACTTATTAAGACAGCCAGTAATTTGAATGGACATTTCATTAAAGAAGAGATATAAATGCCACGTAAAATGATATTCCTCATCATTAATCATTAGTTAAGTGCAAATTAAAACCACAGTGAGATACCACTGCATGCCCACTAGAATAACTATAATTAGGAAGTGTTCTCCGTTTTTCCTCACTTAAGAAATTTAATTAAAAAAATTTTTTTTAAAGTATTGATAAGAATGTGGAGAAACTGGAACCATCATACATTGTTGGCTGACATGTAAACTGGTATAGCCACTTTGGAAAAACATATTGGTAGTTTCTTAAAAAATTAAACATACACTTATCTCATAACCCAGCAATTCTACTCTTAGTATTTACCCTAGAGAAATGAAAGTATTGTTTCACACATATTTGTATGCAGCTATTCATAGCTCAATTTTTCATAATAGCCAAAAAGTGAAACAATTTAAATATCCATTAACTAATGAATGGATTCTCAAACTGTGGTATATCAATGTTAGAATGCTGCTGAGCAATAAAAAGGAATATAACATTACAGTAACATAGATGAACTTCAAAACTATATTCAATGAAAGACGCCAGACATAAAAAGATTACCTATATTGTATGATTTCACTTATATGAAATCTCTAAAAAAGCCAAAACTAAAAAAAGCAGAAAGCAGATTAATAGTTGGCTAGGAAATTGTACACTAAGGATGAGTGAATTATATATGTAAATTATAACCTCAAATCTATAAAAAATGTAGTTATAATAAACATACAATGGCTCTGAAAGGAAAATGCTCCAGAGGCCAGTTTAGGAGATTCCATCTGTTATTTTTTCTTTTCCCCTTTTCACACGTATCAATAATCCTAGGATAAAGACAGGAGAAATAAAATCCAACCCCCCGGTAATGGGCCAGGAAAGTTAGATGTTCATAAAAGTGTTGGGCTTACTCTTCTTTTTCCCTTTTAGGAACTTTTAGGAAAGAATATTGTAGAATTCTGTCATCCTGAAGACCAGCAGCTTCTAAGAGACAGCTTCCAACAGGTAACTTTTTTTCCTGGTTTGGGTCTGAGTAAAATTTTTATCTAAAATCTTCTATCACATTCATTCCACAAATATTTATTGACTACTGATTGAGTATTGTGATAGGCATTACAGTTTTACATTCTATAGTACTTAACCTGTGTTTTTAAGGATCAGAAAAAGACCAATCTTTGAAACTATGAATGATGTCCAAAATATTTTAGTTTGGCTTTGGCTACTGACTATCTTGAATCTAACTAGCTGCATCCAAGGGACTCTTTAAATTATGTAAAATATTCTGTGCCTTACTGAACAGTGGATACTATTAGAAAAATGCATTTTATAGTTCTTCAATAGTTAACTCTTAATTGTAGGCGGACTCTTTAATTGTAATTTTCAGACCCTATATCCTGAAAATATCTGGTGAATTAGGTAGTAGTTCTTACTTTATATCAGACTAGTTAATTTCTCTCTTTATGCCTCAGTAGTGTCCTCATTGATACAATAGGTATAATAATAGTACTTAAATTCGGAGGGTTGTTGGGAAAATTAAATAAGATAATGCAGTAAAGCACATAACCCCACTTCAGACATTGGCAATAAAAAGTCTGTCTCCCGAGTACTCAGCATTACCAGTTCCATTCACTCGGCTGCAGCTCACAGAAGGATCACATTCCATGTATGTCTAGTCTCAAAACCTAGTCTGACTTGTGTGGAAATTATTCATAGCTAAAGATACAAACCTTCGTTAGTGTGAGAACATATTGTACAGTATATTTTAAATGCATGAAATTTCTGGTTCTGACATTTTGGGCCACAGAGTATCATTTTATCACTTTTGGAAAATGTTTATTTCAAAATAGTTTTAATGGCCCAGATAGACACTCCATAATCTCAAGGTTATTATTCTGACATTAGTTGTTGCTATGGTTTTAGAGTATGTAAGTAAAGGTGCTTTTTAATTGACAGTCTACAGCTGCTTACTGAGTTACTACTTTCTAGATTTTGATGTTTCTTAAACCTAGATGGACGTTATTTTTTTTTTCAGTGCATTAATTTAGTTATTATTTCCAATGAACTTCCTTTTCTTTGTTTTCCTCATTTTGATTATTTCAGTGCTTTGTTTCTCACTTGATTTGTAAAAGTTTTAGACATATATTTAAAATGTGCTATTTTATTATTGCTAAGTATGTCCCATTTTCTGCTATACTTATTTTTTAGTCAGTTTGTAAGATCAGCAGATACTGTGGCATTCATCAGCCGAAACATAAATATTAGCATTTATTTAAAAAAAATTTTTAAGTATAGATATTTTGAAGTTGCGGGGCTTATACATCATTGGAATAGATATGTACAGCAATAAGCAGGTTTTCAGAACCACTACTTAGTTTCTGTACAAATGTAATTATGTTCATTTTATATATATTATACTGTGACTACATTTAAGTTTTAAAAGCTACTTACTATTGTTTAAATGCAAATACTTATATTACATTTTTTTTATCGTGTTAAGTGAATGATGATGTTTTTAAAAGAAAAAAGCACAAAACCTAGTGGTTGACATATAGAAAATATAAAATAAATATTACTACTAATATTACTTTTTTATTGTTAGAGATTGAGAGTCAAAAGATTATTTCCTTTTAGACTAGAAGCTAAAATAATCTAAAATTAGTTTCTTTTGCAAAACTAAAGCAAAATAAGAACTAAAGCCAATTTTGTTTAATTTATAAAAACCTTCATGGGTGCTGTGAGAACAGAAATGCTTAGGTTTTGGGGGGAAGCGAGGATTAAGGAGCAATGCATAAGCTATATTCAGTGTTATTAAACTTATAAATTTCTAGTTTAGACTTGTAAAGCTAAATCAGCATTATCTTTAAGGGACTTTCCACGGGAAATTGTCTCTCTTTCCTGGAAAGAATTGTTATTCCTTTTTAACTTTGACTAGAGAAGTCAGGTAGTTCTGAGATTCTGGGAAGAAATGTGATAAATATATCTCCTGATTATTTAGTCATTTAGTTTTCACTCCTCGTACTGTTTTATTAGTATGAGGAGTGAAAACAGGACACAGGAAATGAAAGAGACAGTGACACAGGAACCTTAGGGTTATAAAGTGGGAATTTTATTTTTTAATTTTCTAAGGATAACTTTTGTGGATTTCACTGATAGCATGACAACTTTTTCAGGTGGTGAAATTAAAAGGCCAGGTGCTGTCTGTCATGTTCCGGTTCCGGTCTAAGAACCGAGAGTGGCTCTGGATGAGAACCAGCTCCTTTACTTTCCAGAACCCTTACTCAGATGAAATTGAGTACATCATCTGTACCAACACCAATGTGAAGTATGTACCATAAAGGCCTTTTCGACTGTGGGGATTTCTCCTGGGCCAAATCTGCTTGCTTCCTTCTCTCCTGCTTTTCTAGTAGTCAGTGCCTTAGTTTGAAGTTCCTCATCTTCCAACTTCTTACAGTTTGATAGTTCATCCAAGTAAAATAAGATTTTAATAAGCAATAGATTAGAGACAAGATTCTGAGATGTGAAAGGTTTGTATTTCAATTTCGTTTCAATCCTCTCTAGAAAGGATTTTGTTGTATACCCTATTTTATTGCTCTAGTCTGGCTGAATTTTTCTCTACAGCGGATATCTGAAGACTTTCTATAAAAGGCCAAATAGTAAATATTTTAAAGGCTTTGTGGGGCATACAGTTGCTATTGCAACTACTGAACTCTGTTGTTTTAGTATAAAAATAGTCCTAGACGAATAAAATGAGCAAAGATATTTATCTTCTACCAAACTTTTATTCCCAAAAATGCAATGGACTGCGTTTGCCCCAGGGACCATAGTTTGCTTTAGAGCATGGCTCCATCCACTTTTTTGTTAGCCTCTGTTCTCCTTTATTCCTTGATTTCTTTGTTTGAGCCTTCCTTCTTTGTTAAATATACACACACAAAATTTTTTTGAGATTGATTTCACATACCATACAGTTCACCTATTTATAAAGTATACATATTTTTAAAGTATGTTCAACTATTACCACAATCTAATGTCATCTATCCTTAAAAGAAATCCTGTATTTGTTAAGTCACCCCTCTAAATCCTATGCAAATAATCTACTCTGTCTCTCTGAATTTACCTATTCTAGCTACACAGTTCATATAAATGGAATCATACAATATGTGGTTCGTTTGTGACTAGCCTCTTTCACCTACCATAATGTTTTAAGATCATCCATGTTATAGCATGTGTCAGTACTTCATTTCTTTTTATTGCCAAATAATCTTTTGTATGGATATCCCACATTTTGTTTATTCATTCATTGGTAGATGGACATTGAGTTGTTTCCACTTTTTGGCTTTTAAGAATACTGCTACGAACATTTGTGAACTAGTTTTAGTGTGGGTATGTTTTTATTCTCATGAATATATACCTAGGAGGGAATTGCTGTGTCATATGGTAACTGTGTTTATCTTTTGAGGAATTGCCAACTGTTTTCCAGAGCTGCTTTCCCGTTTTATGCTCCTGTCAGCAGTGTATGAGGATTGCAGTTTCTGCATATTCTTGCTGTCTTTTTTTTTTTTATTATTATTATACCTATCCTAGCAGATGTAAAGTTACTTCTTTTTCTTTTTTTTAATATATTTTATTGATTTTTTACAGAGAGGAAGGGAGAGAGATAGAAAGTCAGAAACATCGATGAGAGAGAGACATTGATCAGCCGCCTCCTGCACGCCCCACAGTGGAGATGTGCCCGCAAGCAAGGTACATGCCCCCAACCGGAATCGAACCTGGGACCTTTCAGTCCACAAGCCGACACTCTATCCACTGTGCCAAACCGGTCTCGGCCTTCTTTTTCATTTCGTCTCTCTGTGTAGAATTGGCTTTGAATCCACCTCTTATAGATGTGATTTTATAAATAACTAGTAACCCGACGCACAAAATTCGTGCACATTAAAAGGGGATTCATTAGAGGAAATGATTTAATATTGCTATTTGTCCTTTCTCTATAATAGAAGTATCAGAGGTGAAAGAAAATTAGTAAAATGTATATGAAAACTTTCCTCCTGTCAGAGTCTGGAGCACATCACAGGACCAAGAGACAAGTCCCCACCCACCCACAT
This sequence comes from Lasiurus borealis, assembly GCA_004026805.1. Classification (NCBI taxonomy): domain Eukaryota; kingdom Metazoa; phylum Chordata; class Mammalia; order Chiroptera; family Vespertilionidae; genus Lasiurus; species Lasiurus borealis. Next base: position 1,148 of record PVJN01032144.1, on the reverse strand, counting down.
GCACCTCAAAATTGTGTGAGACCCAGACCCGGCTGGTCCCACTGCCAGATCCAGACCCAGTCAATCCCACGCTTGTCAAGCCCTGCCGGGCAGGGGGTGTAGCTGAGGTTCCCCAGCACAGACCAGGGAGGGAGGCATGCCTTGAGGTCCTCTGTCAAGCCCCACCAGGTGGGGGACACAGTCTAAGATTCCCCTGTCAAGCCCCACTAGGTGGGGGGCATGGCCTGAGGTCCGCCATCAAGCCCCTCCAGGTAGCAGGGGACACAGCTTCAGGTTCCCCAGCCCAGCACTGGGGGTTGGAGGGGAACAGCCTCAGGTCCCCTGTTTAGCCCTGCTGGGCGGGGGCACAGCCTGAGTTCCCCAACCCACCACTGGGATGCACCTTGAGGTCCCTTGTCAAGCCCAGCCAGGCAGGAGGGCACAGTCTCAGGTCCCCTGGCCTGGTGCTGGGATGGGGAGCATGGCCTGAGGTACCCTGTCAAACCCCACCTGGTGGAAGGCATGGACTGAGGTTCCCCCAGCCTGGTGCTGGGGCAGGGGGAGCAGCCTGAGGTCCCCTAGTCTAGCGCCAGGATGGGAAGCGCACCTTGAGGTCCCCTAGTCCATCAAGTCCTACCGGGCGGGGGGCATGGCCTCATGTCACCTGGCCTGGCACTGTGGTGGAGGGTGCAACCTGAGGTCCCCCAGCCTGACACCAGGGTGGGGTGTGTGGCCTGAGGTCCCCTGTCAAGCCCCATGGGGTGGGGGAAGTTTAGCCTCAGGTCCCTGCTGATTGCTTGTTAAGGCTCCTTATGAGGGAACTTGGCCTCATCTATGGGTGCAGCCATTTTGTGATGGAGTGATGGTCAATTAGCATATTCCCTCTTGATCAGATTAGATAGGATTAGCAGTATGACTAGCATCTGGTGATGACATTTGAGTCTGTTTTCTCCAATTCATCTGTTAGGGCTTGTAAAATTTAATTCTCTGTTAAATTAACTTAGTATAATGGATTGAGTTAGAAATTTTTATTAACTTAGAACTCAGGTGCATATGGTCATGGTCATTGTAGATTTTTATTTTGTTTTTGCATCTTTATATAACAGAACAACTATTGTTTTGTGTTTTCATTTTGTTTAAAATTTGAAATCTTTTTAGGAACTTTTTTT
>PVJN01032143.1:0-24351 GCA_004026805.1 Lasiurus borealis | reverse complement strand
AGACGTCTGGTTACCATGGGGCTACAATAAGAGATAACAGGATTCGGCTGGTGGTTATCTCTGGGTTACTCCCTTGGGACATCGGGGCCATGTCTCCCTTCGAAATTTAGCTACAGGCTGTCTTACTACATAAGATTAACAACCTGCACCTGGGTCACAGCACCCTGGGAGTTTCCACTCTCTTCTCAACCCTGAGACTACAACAACAGAATGCAACTGGGGGATACAATTTCAAGCCGAGCTTTGTTAACTCTTTCCTGGCCCAATCCTGATCTCTGCAACCTTACAGTATCTTGGTGTCAGGCTCAACCCTGTAGGGCAGTGGAGATGGTCTCTCTGTTGCTAGCCTCTTGTAAAGAAGAAAACGAAAGAGAGCTGCTTGGGGTCTTTCACCACAATGCAGTTTCTTCCCTTCCTCTTATAAATACTGTGCTGCATTTACTGCTACATTAAAATCAGCAGCTTCATTAAAACAATTGATGGTGCTCTTCCTCCAGGGAGCATGACCCTGCCAACCTCTTCCCCTCTCCTTTCCTCACAGGTAATTCTTAATCCCTGAGGTCCTCGTAAAACTTGCACCAGGGGAGCAGTGGACACTGTCCTGGTTAATGCCCTGACCCTGTCCCCACGGCTCCCTTTTCTCTGCCTTCCCAGTGAACCAGAGCAGCCCAACCTATGCTCTCCGGTTGCTTCTTTTGTGCCCTTTCTTGTTTCTTGTCCTAAGTAATTTCTGCTGCAAATTCTTGCTTTCTTTAAAAACAAAAAAAAACTCCATCATGTTCTGACTTAAAACAACAGTGATTTATTATTTTCTCTGCTTCCATGGGCTAGGCTGTCAGAGGGCTGGCTGGGTTGGATGTTGTGTTTTGTTTTTGTTTTTTGGAAGGTTGTGTTGTTTTTTGAGGGGAAAGGGGGTTAGGTTTTTTTTAATTTTATGAAATGGGTGGTTCTTCTTTTCCAACTAGCTCCACCTGGAATTACTCCACTGTATTTTTCTGGTGACTGGTGCCTGGTCTGGAAGACCCAAGAAGGTTTGTTGTACATGTGTGGAACCTCTCATTGCTCCTCCAGGTGGCCTTGCTGATGTCTGCACAGCATGACTATCTCAGGGTGGGTGGACTTTTCACCAAGAAGACAAGTTCCAAGTGCAAAAGTGCTTGTCAAGCCTCTGTGCTCTCCATGCTGGCTAATTAATGTCCTCTTGACCAAAGCAAGTCACATGGCCAATCCCAGATTTAATACCAAGGCATGAATGCTGGGAGGTCCACTGGTTCCCTGGGGACCATAGATGCAGCAACCTGCCTTGTCTTGTTTTGCCTTTGTCCCTGACTCAGTCTCCACTTAAAATTATTCACATGGAGCCCTGACTGGTGTGGCTCAGTGGATAGAGCATCAGCCTGCAGTCTGAAAGGTCTTAGGTTCGATTCCAGTCAAGGGCATGTACCTTGGTTGTGGGCACCTCCCCAGGAGGGAGTGTGCAGGAGGCAGCTCATTGATGTTTCTAACTCTCCCTCTACCCTCCTCTCTGTAAAAAATCAATAAAATATATAAAATTATTCACATGGAAATACTGAACTATGCAAGTAACTGAATGCTCTGAGTTAGTCTTTCATAGTTGATTTCTGGTGCTAATGCCTACTTGGCCTACTGTAGCAGACATTAGAAACATGGAGCCTAAAGTGCAGCCCATGCAGACCTGGGCCTTTTCCATCTTTAGCTGACCTTCCTTGGCTGCACCCACCAGTCTCATTTCTGAGCTCATTGGCTCTTACACACTAAATCTGATTTTTGGCAAAGTTTATTTTAAGTGTGATTATGACTGCACATGCCCACAGTGGAATAGCAGGGAGGAGTTTTGAGTTTTGTTTTCATGACTGAGTCATTATATGATTCCTCTTGTGGGAGAACATGGTAATCAGGTCCCAGTTGTGAAATGTGGTTCGCTTATACGTCTGGCTTTTTGGTCTGTTTTATGTTTGTATCAGTATAGGTTCCTATAAATAAGGTGGGGTCTAGTCCTGCCAAGGCATTAGGGGTGAATTAACTAAATGTTTGACCCAATATAGCAGTCTGATTTTTAAGATGGTAATGTGTATGGCCCACAAATGATGTTACAAATATCCAAATGGCCCCTGGCAGGAAAAAGTTCCCTAACAAGAGGTCACAGCCCTCTTCATCCAAAACTGTCCTTTTTCATGCTTGCGTAATTATGATGTGACAGTTGTCAATATATGCAAAAAAAAAAAAAATGGATTTTTTTGTAACAGGACATCCCTGTTATACACAAGTCAGTTTTCTTCAGTTTCTAAACAGTTTAGTAATTCAAAATTTGAGCCCTTTTGAGACTTTAAATAAAATTAAACAGAGGATAAAGAAGAAAACCTAGATCTTTTCTAGGAAATAAGACCTCCCAAATGCCATAGAAATCAAGATTTACTCCCCAAGTCATAGGTAGGTACATTTAGCACTTTCAAAAACTGGTGAAAATGAGTATTATTATTATTATTATCAAGGGGAGAGCACAAGAGAGAAAAAGATTGAAAAACCATCCATCTGAATTCAAAAGGAAATTGGAAAATTACTTAGATTTTCAACGAAGAATAATTCTGGCATTGTCTATATCACATATTTACTGCAAATGAGAATATATGTGAAGACACCTTTAAAGGGTATTATAGGGCATTGTAATAAAGTACGTAGCAATCATACTTTTGGAAGTAGTAAGAATCAGCAAATTATATTAGAAAAGACAGGTCTTGGACTTCAAAAAAATCTGAGCTATTGTCTCCACAATCTGTATTTGTAAAAGGAGATACTGTGACAATAGTTTTTCTAACTCTGGAAGCTAATAAATAGATGAAGTTATGTAGTTTTCCCACTAGATGCCAGAAAGCCAGGGTTCCTTAGGTTTTTTATATTTTCAGAGGGTCTGATCTGTGGCAGATTGCTCAGGACTTAGGATACACATGAGTGAACAAAGTTGGGAGGGAAGATGAGCAAAAAAAATAACATAAAGGAAGATGCACAGTGAAAAGACCAGGAAGGTAAGGCAGCTGTGAGGACTGGCTCCCAGTTTTGAATAGAGCAGTCTAGGTAAGCAACACTGAGGGATCAGAACAAACAAGGTGCCACTTCTGTATCCCCTCAGACAATCCAGAGAAGGTTACCTCGTGTGGCTAGTTCACATACATGACAACAGCTCTGACTCTGCCCAAGCAGGAGCCTTGCAGGATAGGCCAACCACGCCAGGAAATAATGTCCATGCAAGCAACCCCAAACAGGGATGGAAGGTGATGGATATTCTACATAATCCCTCAGAGTCACCAATAAAGTTGAGCCCTGGTGCTTAGATGTGCCCTTTTTCAATTATTTTTGTTGTTATCCTCATCTGGGTATGTTTTTCCCATTGATATTTAGAGAGAGAGAGGCAGAGAGGAACATTAATTGGTTGCTGCCACACAGCCCAACCTAGGAATTGGGGATCGAACCTGCAATGCAAGTACCTGCTCTTGACCAGCAATTGAACCCATGACCCTTCAGTGTGCGGGCTGGTGAACTAACAACTGAGCAACTGGCCAGGGCTGCACATGTCCTTGATATAGTTTCCTCCCGTGTTTCATTCTCCACTCCCTCACCATAATTTCTGGAATAACCTTCCAGGTAAACTACCTGCACCAAATTCTTTGCCTCTGGGTTTGCTTTGAAGAAATCCAAAATGAAAGTGACATTTGAAAAAAGAAGGAGGTGAGGGATCTACCATGTAGACATCTGGGGAGGACCTGAGCAGAGGGAATAGGAAAGACAAAGGTCCTGAAGTGGGAGCCTGCCCAAGGGGTTCCAGAGTCTGAAAGGCCAGTATGAGTCGAACAGTGAGTAAAGTGGAGTATAGTCATTGTGGCCAATCATAAGGAAATTGTTCACTGAGAGCACATTGGAAAATTTTATCAAGGAAAGATAGCTTAACATTTTAAAAGAATCACTCTTGCACTAGCTGGATTGGCTCAGTGGATAGAGCATCAGCCTGCAAACTAAAGGATCCCAGATTCGATTACAATCAAGGGCACATGCTTGGGTTGTGGGCTTGATCCCCAAAGGGAGGTGTGCAGAAGGCAGCCAATCTGATTCTTTCTAATCATTGATGTTCCTTATCTCCCTCTGAAATCAATGAAATAAAAGGGTGACTCTTTTAAAATATTTTTTCAAGTAAAATTAGTGATTAAACATTTATATAACGTATGAAGTGAACTTCCTAATAAGTCTAATACCCGCCTTGTACCACACATAGTTATTACAATATTACTGAGTATATTCCCTGTGCCGTTTTTTTACATACCTATGGCTATTCTATAAATGCCAGTTTGTACTTTTTAATCTCTTCCCCTTTTTCACCCATCCCTCCTCCCATCTGGCAATTATCAGCTTGTTTTATCTGTGAATCTGTTTTCTTTGTTCATTTACAGACAAACCTTGGTTCTCCAACGTCTCCCACCTCAAATAATTTGGGTTCAACCAAGTTGATTATGGAAAAATGCCTCCAGTATTAAACAAAACTTCTGTTCTCGACCCAACAGCCCTTTCATACTGATCCCTGTGTGATGAGTCATGCATCTCTCAGGTAACAAAGGAGAGGATGCGCAAGAATGAGTCACTTTACCGCTAAACCTCATGCTGTTAATGTCTCGGGAAATTGTGCTCTGGATGTTTTTGTGTTTTACCTTTTTGCTGCTTATTATTAAATATGTACAGTAAGTCATCATGGGTCCTAAGAAAATTAGTGATAGCAAAGTGAAAAGGAAAGTTGTGAGAACAACAATAGAGCTTAAAAAAGAAATAATTGCAAATTATGATAAAGGTGTTCGTGTGTCTGATCTGGCTACCAAATATGGCATGGCGAAATCGACAATTAGCACAATTTTAAAATATAAAGAGGCCATCAAGAAAGCTGATGTTGCTAAGGGTGTGACAGTGCTCACAAAATAACGGTCACAGGTAATTGAAGAAGTAGAAAAATTGTTGTTGATTTGGATAAATGAGAAACAGTTAGTTGGTGATAGCATTTCAGAAGCAATGATATGCAAAAAAGCAAAGATGCTGCATGCTGACCTTCTGAAAGACACCCCTGGAATGAGTGCTCAAGGTGGCTTGTTTAAAGCCAGTAGGGGGTGGTTTGATAAATTTAAGAAAAGAAGTGGCATTCATCATGCAGTGAGGCATGGGAAGTCTGACAGTACTAACAAAGCAGCTGCTGATAATTTTGTGACAGAATTTCAAGAATTCGTCGAGGCTGAGGCATTTGTTCCTCAACAAGTGTTCAATTGTGATGAGACAGGGCTCTTCTGGAAGAAAATGCCAAAGAGGAGCTACATCACACAGGAGAAGTCATTGCCAGGACACAAGCCATTAAAGGACCACCTGACATTACTATTGTGTGGGAATGCAAGTGGGGACTTTAAATTGAAGCCTCTACTTGTTTACCATTCTGAAAACCTACGATTTTTCAGGAAAAATAATGTCATGAAAAACAAGTGGAATGTGATGTGGAGGACTAACAACAAAGCTTGGGTAACCAGGCAATTTTTTATTGAGTGGATGCATGAAGTGTTTGCCCCAAGTGTGAAGAAATACCTCTGGGCAAAACAACTGCCACTTAGGGCACTTCTTGTCATGGATGAGGCTCCTGCCCACCCTCCAGGCTTGGAGGCCGAGCTGATGGAGGAACACAGCTTCATCACGGTGAAGTTCTTGCCACCACACATAACTCCTCTCATCCAGCCCATGGGCCAACAGGTCATCTCTAACTTTAAGAAACTGTACACAAAGGCACTGTTTCAGAGGTGTTTTGAGGTAACCTCTGAGACGCATTTAACCCTCAGTGAGTTCTGGAAGGAACATTTTAACATTCTCACTTGCTTGAGGCTCACAGATGAAGCGTGGCGGGGAGTGTGTTCCAGGACCCTGCAAGCAGCCTGGAAGAAACTGTGGCCCAAGTCTGTTGCTGACAGAGCCTGTGAGGATGAGCCTGTGTCTGTTGTGGAGGATATTGTGTCTTTGGGCAAGTCCATGGGCTTGGAGGTGGATGATGATGATGTGGAGGAGTTGGTGGAGGACCACAACACTGAGCTGACCACTGAGGACCTCCAAGACATTCAGAGGGAGCAGCAACAGCCGGCAGCTGAGGAGTGCTCTTCAGAGGAGGGAAGGGAGGATATTCCTACTTCACTAATCAAGAGAATGCTTGGGAAATGGGGAGAAATGCAAAGTTTTATTGAGAAATATCACCCTGACAAAGAAGTAGCAAACCGAGCAATAAACTTGTTCAATGACAATGTAGTGTTTCACTTCAGGCAAGTGTTAAACCTCAGGCAAAAACAATCGCTGGATAAGTTTTTAGGGGAACAGAGGTCCAGCGAGCCTGAAGCAAGTTCTAGTGGAGCAAAGAGAAGAAAGAGAAAGAACCTCAGAAGAATAACTATCTGATGTTTTTATGGAAGGGAACTCCTCTTCCAAACAAGAACACTCATCCTCTATATTCAGTCATTAGTTGCTCTCAGCATTAAGTTAAAGAATGTATGTAAATTTTCATTTTTTACTGTACATTTCCTTTTTGTTTTTTATTTACTTACAAATCGTACATTAAACCTGTACTGTATGTAAGAAAGGTTAAAACAGAATCGTTTGGGGTTCTGGGACAAATTCAATTTACAGTTTAACTTCAGTTCTTGAACATTCTCATCTCAAACAATTCGATTCTCAACCAAGTTGTTCATGGAATAATGTCTCAGTTGTTGAACAAAATCTTCAGTTTTCAACCTGACAGCCCTTTCCTGCTGATACATCAACATGACAAAAAAGCTCTCTCAGGCTGTAAAGGAGAGAATGTGAATCAGTTGTCTATATCTCAAGAACTCATGCTGTGAATATTCTTGTGGGTTTTTTTGCTTTTGTTGCTGGCAAAATGAATAATTAGCACAATTTTAAAACATAAAGAGGCCATCAAGAGTGCTAATGTTGCTAAAGGTGTGAAGACTGTTGTTAATTAGGAATAAACCAAATGCAATTGGCAGGTGACAGCATTTTGGAGGCAATAATATGTGAACAATTGAAGATGTTTGTTTTTCAACAAACACCCCTAGAACAAGTGCTGAAAGTGATTCATTTAAGAGTAGTAGGGGGTGGTTCCATAAATTTAAGAAGTGTTTGTTTATAGACTAAACAATACATTAGCCATGTGCTGTATTTAAGAAAGGTTAAAATGGAATCTTGGGGGGGGGGTCTGGGATGAATTAATTTACATAATTTATAATGGAGGGGGTGGTTCAGTTTTTCAAACAAATCACTTCTCGCCAAAACTGGTTTGGCTCAGTGGATAGAGTATCAGCCTGTGGACTGAAAGGTCCCAGGTTCGATTCCAGTCAAGGGCACATACCTTGGTTGTGGGCACATCCCCAGTAGGGGGTGTTTCTAACTACCTCTCTCCCTTCCTCTCTGTAAAAAAAATCAATAAAATATATTTAAAAAAACAAAACAAAACAAAAAATTAAATCATTTCTCAACCTTCCAGAATAAATTAAGTTTGAGAACCAAAGTTACATTGTATTTTGTTTTTAGATGCCACATATAAGTGAAATCATACAACATTTGTCTTTCTTTGACTGGCTTATTTCACTCAGCAAAATAACCTCTAGGTCCTTCCCTGTTGTTGCAAATTGTAAGATTTCGATTTTTTATCGCCACGTAATATTTCTTTGTATATATGTACACATTTTTATCCAACTGTTCATTGATAGGCATTTGGGTTCCTTCCATATCCTGGCTATTGTAAATAAGGCTGCAGTGAACATAGGGGTGCATAGATCTTTTCAAGTTAGTGTTTTGAATTTCTTCAGACTAAATACCCAAAAATGGCATTGCTGGGTCATAGGTACTTTTTAGTTTTTTGAGGAATCTCCATACTGTTTTCCATAGTGACTGCATTAATTTGCATTGCCCCCAACAGTGCATGAGGGTTCACTTTCTTCACATCCTTGCCAACATTTTGTTGATTCATTGATGCTAACCATTTTGACAGGTGTGAAGTGGTATCTCACTATGGTTTTAATTTACATTTCCGTGATGATTATTTAACCATCTTTTCATATGTCTATTGACCATCTGCACCTCCTCTTAGGACAAGTATCTAATCAGGTTCTCTCCCTATTTTTTAATTGAATTGTTTGCTTTTTTGGTGCTAAATTGAAAGAAATCTTTATAAATTTTGCATATTAAACCCTTAGTGTATTATCATTGATTAATATCATCTTCTGGTTGGTAGTGTTAGGGTCGAAACGCTTGCCGCTCAAAAGAAGGCTCCAAGAGACGTTCTCATGCAAACAGCAAAGGGTTTATTCACCAGCATTCTGGGGCTTACAACATACTCTGAAAACAGAGCAGAGGCTGAGAGCCCCGGGTCCATACAAAGCTGAGCTTATATACTATGTGACAAGCAACAGGGTTCTACAGAGTTTTAGGTTATACAGAGTTTTATTTCCTCATTCCTGCACACATCTCACAATCTACAGACTCCGAATATTTCTGGTTACCATGGTGTTTTGATAATAGATGGGACTGATGGTTATCTCTGGGTTAGTTTCTGGAGACATCAGGACCATGTCTCCAGTCACAATTTTGCTACAGGCTGTCTTGTTACACAAGATTATCAGCCTGCACCTGGATCACAGCATCCTAGGAGTTTATGCTCTGTTCTCAACCCTGAGTCTGTTATTACAGGATGTAACTGGGGGATATGATTTTAAGCTGAGCTGTGTTAACTCCGGCCCAATCCTGATTTTTGCAACCTTACAGTAGGTTGCCTTATTGTTTTGTTGATGGTTTCCTTTGCTGTGCAAAAAACTTGGTTGACATGGCACATTTGTTTATATTTTCTTTAATTTCTCTTGTCCAAGGAGATTTTTTAAAATATACATATTTTACTGATTTTATACAGGGAGGAAGGGAGAGAGAGTTAGAAACATCAATCACCTGCCTCCTGCACACGTCCCACTGGGGATGTGCCTGCAACCCAGGTACATGCCAATGACCAGAATCGAACCTGGGACCCTTCTCTCTTCACTGAGCCAAACTGGCTAGGGCGAGATTTTTTATTTTTATTTTTTAATATAAGTAAGAGCAATGACAGAGAATCTACTAATGTTTTCTTCTAGAAGGTTGATGGTGTCAGTCTCTTATTTAAGTCTTTAATTCATTTGTATTTTATTTTTGTATATGGTATAAGAAGATGGTCTAGTTCATTTTTTTTGCATGTATCTGTCCGCAGCACCATTTATTGAATAAACTGTCTTTACCCCAATGTGTATTCTTGCTTTCCTTGTCATAGATTAATTGACCAGATAAGCATGGGCTCTCCATACTGTTCCATTAATTTATGTGGCTTATGCCAGTACCATGCTCTTTTTTTTTTCTTTCTTTCTTTTTTTACTATGGCCTTGTAATATAGTTTGATATCATGTAGTGTGATATATCCAATTCTGTTCTTCTTTGGCAAGATTGCTATGGCTGTTTGAAGTTTTTGTTTTGTTTTTGTGGTGATATATAAATTTTAGGATTATTTGTTCTAGTTCTGTGAAAAATGCCATTAGTATTTTTGGGGGGACTGTAATTTTTTACTTTTCAATTACTTTCACCTTTTTCACTCATCTACCTCAATCCCCTCCCATTGGCAGCCATCAAAATGTTCTCAATATCTATGAATCCATTTCTCTTGTGCTTGTTTATATTGTTTTTTAGATTCAACTATTGATAGATACATACTTAATGCCATTTTATTATTCATATTTTTACTTATTTTCCTTCTTAAAGAAGACTTTCTAGCATTTCATGTAATATTGGTTGTGGTGATAAATTCCTTTAGCTTTTGTTTTATCTGAGAAGTTCTTTATATATGCTTCAATTCTAAATTATACTTTTCCTAGGTAGAATAATCTTGATTGTAGGTCCTTGGTTTTCATCACTTTGAATATTTTTTTGCCCTTCTGGCCTTCAAAGTTTCTGTTGAGAAATCAGTTGACAGTCTTATGGAAGCTCCCTTGTAAGTAACTAGTTGTTTTTCTTTTGCTGCTTTTAAGATTCTCTCTTTGTCTTTAACATTTTTATTATAATGTGTCTTGTGTAGGCCTACTTTTTTATTTATTTTTTTAATTTTTTGCTGTTCTGATAGGTTGTTTTCTTTCTTCCTTATCTTCCCAGTCTCTTACTTGATCCTCTGCTTCATCTATTTTACTGTTAATTCCCTGCAATGTATTCTTCATTGTAGTTCATGTATTATTTATTTCTTTCTTTAAAGTTAAATAATTTGGGTTTATTATTTAGTGTAGTGTAGTGAGGAAAAACACATCACATAGGGAGCTGTGGGGTATCACAGTAGAGGGTGTTAGAAAATACATATTATAGGATTTAGACTTTGGTTGAGTGATTTGAAGATGGGTCTGTGAAAGCAAAATTATTTGTTTCCTAGGCCTTTTGTAACAAGGTACTATAAACTGGTTGACAAGAGAACTTATTCTTTCACATTTTTGGAGCTGGAAGTTGAAAAAGTGTCAGCTTGGCATGGTTCTTCTGAAGGCTCTATGGAAAAAAAGCCCTCCTGTTTCTTCCTGGATTCTGGGGTAGCCAGAAATCCTTTGTATTCTTGACTTGCAGGTGCATCATTCTAATCTCTGCCTCCATTTTCTCGCAGACTTCTTTTAGCGTTCATCCCTAATTGATTCTCTTTATAGTTTCCATGCCCTTTTTATGCAGTTGAAGTTCTCACCACGTTTAACTACTCTTCCCCTAAGTTCATTGAGAATCCTTATAACCAGTGTTTTAAACTCTGCATCTGGTAAATTGGTTGTCTCCATTTTGTTTAGCTCTTTTTCTAGAGTTTCAAGGAATAACCAGGGCAGGACTAATCATGTTAGCCAGGTTGATGGAGTTCACCTAACAGATCTGTGGAAGGAGGGCTCAGAAAAGGAACAGTGGCCTCTTCCAGCACTTCTGTCTGGAAGGAAACTGCCTGTGCAGCTCTTGCCCTGATGCCAAACACTTCAGTTCCTCCTACTCTGTCCCTGATTGAACCGTATCCAGCAAAGCAAATGGTGAACCTGAGGAGAGGTGGTGAAGGATTACAAGAGACAAGCAAATATAGTTGGGGCCAGGTGATCACTGCACCTGGATGAGGACACAGTGACCCTGTCTATAAGAATCTTTACTTTTACTTTTATTTTTATTTTTTTACAATTCTATAATATGTAGCTTTTTTTTTTAATTTTTTTTGTTTGTTTGTTTAAAGCAGTGGTCAGCAAACTCATTAGTCAACAGAGCCAAATATCAACAGTACAACAATTGAAATCTTTTGAGAGTCAAATTTTTTAAGCTTAAACTTTTTCTAAAGCCACTTCAAAATAGACTCGTCCAGCCATAGTATTTTGTGGAAGAGCCACACTCAAGGGGCTAAAGAGCTGCATGTGGTTCACAAGCCGCTGTTTGCCAACCACGGATTTAAAGTATTACATATACTAGTACATATATATCCTTTTTTTTACCCCCATTGATTTCCCCAAGCCTCCCCTACTCCTTGTCGCATGTTCTCATCCTACCCACCCAACCCCAGTGATTTATGTCCATTGGTGTGCTTATATACATGCATACAAATCCTTTGGTTGATCTATTTCTTTCCCTCCTCAACACTCCCCAGCCTTCCCATTGTAATTTGACAGTATGTTTGGTGCTTTATTGCTTCTGTATCTATCTTTTTATTCATTAGGTTATAATGTTCTTTATTTTCCATAAATGAGTGCAATCATGTGGTATTTTTCTTTCATTGCTTGGCTTATTTCACTTAACATAATGCTCTCCAGATCTATTCATACTACTGCAAATGTTAAGAATTCCTTCCTTTTTATAGCATTGTAATAGTCCATTATGTAGATATACGATAGTTTTCTAAACCACTCATCTGCTAATGGGCATTGAGGCTGTTTTCAAATCTTAGCTATGGTGAATTGTGCTGCTATGAACATAGTGGTGCATATATCCTTTCTGATTGGTGTTTCTAGTTTCTTGGGATACATTCCTAGAAGTGGGATTACTGAGTCAAATGAAAGCTCCATTTTTAGCTTTTTGAGGAAACTCCATATTGTTCTCCACAGTGGTTGCACCAGTCTGTATTCCCATCAGCAGTGCACAAGGGTCCCTTTTTCTTTGCATCCTTGCCAACACTTGGCATTCGTTGATTTGTTGATATTGCCATTCTGACAGGTCTGAGATGGTACCGCATTGTTTTGTTTTGCATCTCTCTGACAATTTGTGACGTTGAGCATATTTTCATATGCCTATTGTCTTCCTTCTGTCTTCTTTCTAAAAGACTCTATTTAGGTCTCTTGCCCATTTTTTTATTGGATCATTTATCGTCCTTTTATTAAGTTGTATAAGTTCCCTGTAGATGTTGGAGATTAAACCTTTATCAGTGATAACATTTGCAAATATGTTCTCCCATACAATGTGCTTTCTTGTTGCTTTGTTCATGGTTTCTTTTGCTGTGCAAAAGCTTTTTATTTTGATGTAGTCCCATTTGTTTATTTTCTCATTAGCTTCCATTGCCCTAGGAGCAGTTTCAGTGAAGAAATTGCTTAGGCATATGTCTGAGAATTCTCTGCTTGTGGATTTCTCTAGTATTTTCATGCTTTACCATCTAATGTTTAAGTCCTGTATCCATTTTGAGTTTATTTTTGTGAATGGTGTAAGTTGGTGGTCTAGTTTCATTTTTTGTGTGTATCTGTCCAATTTCCCCAACACCATTTATTGAAGAGACTGTCTTGACTCCATTGTATGTTCATGCCTCCATTGTCAAATATTAATTGAGCATATCTGGATCAATATCTGGATTCTCTATTCTATTCCAATGGTCTATATGTCTGTTCTTGTGCCAGTACCGGGCTGTTTTGAGAACAATGGCTTTGTAACACAGCTTGAAATCTGATATTAACATCCCACTTACATTATTCTTCTTTCTCAGGATTGCTGTGGCTATTCGGGGTCTTTTTTTATTCCAGATGAATTTTTGGAGAGTTTTTCTAGGTCTGTCAAATATGCTGTTGATATTTTAATGGGGGGTGTATTGAATCTATAGATTGCATTGGGTAGTATGGACATTTTAATGATGTTGACTCTACCAATCCATGAACATGGTATGTTCTTCCATCTATTTACATCTTCCTCTATCTCTTTTTTCAGTGTCCTGTATTTTTTCACATATAGGTCTTTTACCGCCTTAGTTAAGTTTATTTCTAGGTATCTTAATATTTTGGGTGCAATGGTAAATGGGATTGCTTTTTTAGTCTCTCGTTCTGAAAGTTCACTATTGGTGTATAGAAATGCCATAGATTGCCGAGACCTGTTTGGCTCAGTGGATAGAGCGTTGGCCTGGATACTGAAGGGTCCCAGGTTTGATCCCAGTTGGGGGCATGTATCTGGGTTGCAGGCATATCCTCAGTGGGGGGCATGCAGGAGACAGCAGATCGATGTCTCTTTCTCATCGATGTTTCTAGCTCTCTGTCCCTCTCTTTTCTTCTCTGCAAAAAATCAATAAAATGCATTTTTAAAAAAAGAAAGAAAGACATGCCATAGATTTCTTGGTGTTAATTTTGTATCCTGCTACATTGCCGAATTCATTTATTAAGTCTATTAGTTTTTTGATGGAGTCTTTTGGGTTTTTTATGTACAATATCATGCCACCTGAAAATAAGGACACCTTTACTTCTTCTTTTCCAATTTGGATGCCTTTATTTCTTCTTCTTGTCTAATTGCAATGGCTAATACTTCCAGTACGGTGTCAAACAGGAGTGGTGATAATGGGCATCCCTATCTTGTTTCTGTTCTTAGGGGAAATGATTTTCAGTTTTGTGCATTGAGTATGATGTTAGCTGTGGGTTTATCAAATACAGCTTTTATCCCACCATGTTGAGAGTTTTTAACAAGAAAGGGAGTTGGATTTTGTCAAATGCTTTTTCTGCATCAATTTATATGACTATGTGATTTTTATCTCTCAATTTGTTTATGTAATGTATCACGTATATTGATTTGCAGATATTGTACCATCCTTGAACTCATGGGATAAATCCTACTTGGTCATGGTGAATGATCTTTCTGATATACTGCTGGATCCCATTTGCTAGAATTTCATTGAGGATATTGACATATATGTTCATGAGGGATATTGGCCTATAATTTTCTTTCATTGTGTTGTCTATATCTGGTTTTGGTATTAGGGTGATGCTGGCTTCATAGAAGGAGCTTGGAAATGTTCCTTCTTCTTGAATTTTTTGTAATAGTTTGAGGAGGATAGG
This sequence comes from Lasiurus borealis, assembly GCA_004026805.1. NCBI lineage: Eukaryota > Metazoa > Chordata > Mammalia > Chiroptera > Vespertilionidae > Lasiurus > Lasiurus borealis. The sequence continues at coordinate 9,970 of PVJN01032143.1, read as the reverse complement.
TTTTAGTTCTTTCTTGAGTGTTTGGTAAAACTCCCCTTGAAGCCGCCTGGCCCCAGGCTTTTGTTTGCTAGAAGCTTTTTTTTTTTTTTAATATATTTTATTGATTTTTTGCAGAGAAGAAGGGAGAGGGATAGAAAGCCAAAAACATCAATGAGAGAGAGAGACATTGATTAGCCGACTCCTGCACGCCCCACACTGGAGATGTGCCCACACCCAAGGTACATGCCCCCGACCGGAATCGAACCCAGGACCCCTCAGTCCACAGTCCGACGCTCCATCCACTGAACCAAACCGGTCTCGGCGAGAAGTTTAGGTTCTTCCTGATTGAGTTTTCAAAGGTTATATTTTTCTAGGAATATGTCCATTTCCTCCAGATTTTCCAGTTTGTTGGAATAACATTGTTCATAGTAGTTTTTAACAGTCCTTTGTATTTTGGTGGTGTCTGTTGTTATTTCACCTCTTTCATTTCTTTTTTTTTTTAATTAAATCTTTATTATTCAGATTATTACATTTGTTTCTCTTTATTCCCCTCCATAGCACCCCTCCACCCAGCTTCCACCCTTCCCTATGCCCTTACCTCCCTCCCAGTGATCTCATCCATAGGTGTATGATTTTTGTCCAGTCTTTCCCTGTACACCCCTCACCTCTTTCCCCCTTTCTGTGCTTCTGATTCTATTATATTCACCAGTTTATTCTGTTCATCAAATTTTTAATTCATTTAATTTTTAGATTCACTTGTTGATAGATATGTATCTGTTGTTCATGATTTTTTGGCTTTTACCTTTTTCTTCTTCCTCTTCTAAAAGAGTACCCTTCAGCAATTCATATAATACTGGTTTGGAGTTGATGAACTCCTTTAGCTTTTTCTTCTCTGTGAAGCCCTTTATTGGCCCTTCAATTCTGAATGATAGCTTTGCTGGATAGATTATTCTTGGTTGTAGGTTCTTGCTATTCATCACAGTCTATTTCTTTTACCAGATGTGGGAAGTTTTCAGTCATTATTTCTTTAAATAGGTTTTCAGTATCCATTTTTGGATTCTTTTCTCTTGCTTTTCCAGTTGAGTGTTTTCTGATTCTTTATATTTCAAATTTTTTATTTGATTCTTGCCTTCCTCTAGTCTTCTGTTAGGACTCTGTATAATATTTTTTATTTCAGTCAGTGTCTCTAGTTGGTCCTTTTTCATCTCTTCTTGGGACTCGCTAAATTTATCCAATATCTCTAATTGAATCTTTTTCATCTCTAGTTGGTTCTTTTGCATCTCCTCTTGGGACTTGATAAATTTATCCATCTTTTCTATCATATTCTTGAAAAACCTTATAAGTGTGGTTTTGAACTCTATATCCAGTTGTTTTTTTCCCTCCATTTCGTTTGTTTGTGATCCCTTCCCTTGTCTCCACATTTTCACTATGCCGGGGAAACCTCTCTGTTGAATTCAGCCTTATAATACCAGACTTGCAAAACCGAAGAAGCCTCTGTTGAGCTTCGGGATGAGTGGAGTCTCAGGGCTTAAGGGACCGCCTTTCCTTCCAGTCGCCTCGCCCTCTGTGGCCCCTGAGTCTCACGTGACTGGGTAATCGCTGGAGCGGTCCTTGTATGTGTGCACCCGCAGTCTTCTAGACCGCTGCCTTTCCAGCTCCCCTGCGTATTAGGACCACACGAGTGTAGGTCCCTAGGGTTTCGCCCGAAACAGGGGCTTAGAGGAGTCAAAAGTGGCACAGTTGGGAGCATCTGTCTTCCGCCCACTCAAGAAAGCCAGCGGCACAATTAATCTGTCCTCTGCTCAGTGCCGTGCACATCACCAGCCCTCTGATCTTTTGTGACTCCCTAAATTTCCGTGCACCTCTCCCTTTTCACAGTCCAAACTCCCCCTGTATGAGTTTCAGCTGGATCTGGGGTTTAGTGTCGTAAGATAAGGGGTTCAATGCCGTTGGGAGTCTTCGTTTGCCTCCCACCAGAGAAAGCCAGCCAGGTACTCCGGCACCTGCTCTCTCAGCACGCACATCTCCGTACCTCAGCTTTTTGCAGCTCCTCTGGGTTTCTGTGAGCCCCTCTCTTTCCTTCTAGTTGTAGAATTTCCACTCAGCCAGCTTTCCTGTGGTTCTGGATGATGTCCGTTCTGTTTTTTAGTTGTAGTTTTGAAATTGTTGTGCGAGGCAGCAGTGTAGGTCTTTACCTATGCCGCCATCTTGCTGTCTTTTTCTCTAGTCTACTCTTGATGCTTCCTATTCATTTCTGTATAGCAGCGATGTCATTTTTCATTTCTTCTTGGTTCTTCTTCATTTCCTCTTGGTTCTTACACATGTTATCTTATTTGTCTTCCATACTTTTCATTCACTTAAGACCATTTCTCTGGATTCTTTCTCTGATAGGTTGCTTGCCTCTATTTTATTTACTTCCTTTTCTGGTGATGCGTCCTTTTCTTTCAAATGTGGGCTGTTTCTTTGTATCCCTGTGATTCTCTCTCTCCTGCGTTGATTTAAAGGCACAAGATACAACACAGCCAGCTACAGTGCACAAGGCACTGAACAGAAATGTATTCACAATATTAATAACCCCAAATAAAGATGACCACCACAGAAAAGCAAATTAGAGGATAGGAGAGAAAGAAGAATAGACAGAGGAGGAACAAAAAGAGTAAAAAAATGAAAATGGGAAAATGATAAAGTAAGAGAGAAAAGAAAGAGAATAGGAAAGAAGAGGGGGAACAAACTATATATCTGAGGAGAAAAGTCCAATAGAACAGCCATGAATCCCAACAAATGCCAGCAACAAGTACCTGGAGATAAATACAAACTACAAACAACTAAGATCAAGGGAGGCAAAGGAAAACAGAAACAAAAACAAAGCAAAAAAAGAATAAGCTAAACAATCTCACAAAAAAGCATATAAAATAATATAATCAACAATCCAGCAAATAAAAACAAAAGGACAGAGAGAAAAACAATGTTTTGTATAGTGAAGAAGAAGAGAGAGGGGTGTATGGACTTGGAGCAAGGGAATGGAAATTAGATATGTAAGTAGGATGAGATTTTAATAGAATAAAAACAAAGAATAGGGACAATCTAAAGCAGGAAAAGGGTAATAAGAACAAGACAACAAAAGGGGAAAAGTGAAGAAGAGAGTGATTGCATAAAGGAGAGTTGAGATAAAGTATAAAATGATACTAAAGGAAAGATGAAAATAAAATGTAGAACACTAATCCCAAAGTAAAATAAAGAGAAAATAAAAGGACACTTTTAAAAAAAAGAGGTAAAATAGTAGTAATAATACTGATTGAAAATAAAAATGTAATAAAAGTAAAATCAAGTGAGGAAAAAAGAAAAATAGTTTCTTAAGTAAAAGATTAAAAAAATAAAAATGTGTAGTAGGGAAAGTCATTCACTTTCTCTACTCTTTTGTTTGGCATGCTTGTTTCCTAGTCAAGACAGTATTGCAGTTCCCTGCATTCCACTGCTCCTCAGTGTGTTAAGCCAGTCCTGATTTTTAAGCTGGCAGTGTGTCTTATTTGTGTTACACAAGAGTCAGTTTGTGATTCAATCCCTGAGTGGCAGTGTTTCTGGATTGACCTCTGAGTTTATATGTCCTCTCTAGCCTGTGCTTAGATACTGCTTTCCTGTGTCACTCCATACTGTTTGTGGAATGGGTTGCCCCAGAGCTGGTTCTCTGATAGTTAATCCCTGCTCTGATCTCCAGGTTCCAGAAAAACAACTTTCCCCTGCAGTCATTAGGGTGTCCCCAATTGGGTGATCCTATGTATTAGGCTTAGTAATCAGAAGCAAATATTTGAAGAGGAAAAAGGGGGGGAAAAAAGAGCCAGCATAAGTGTACGAACTCTAGGACTGTGTGGAAATCTTTTTTTCCCCCTTGGGTTTAACCTGCTGGCACACTTTAAAAATTTTTGGGCTTTCGTTTTGCATCAGATCAAAATAGATTGCTTTTTAGAGTTCCCTTCTGTTAGCAGCTCTGAGGTCCCCGTTCCACATTCATGGATCACACCAGCGCCAACAGCCACAAATTATTCCACACACAGACCTCCCCTGGTCCTCTGGCTCCCACAGTGCGCGTGTTTCTTTCTCTTGCTGGGACCAGAGACTTCACCTTATCCCAGGCGAAATCTGACCTTTCCATAGTGGAGGGTAGAGCTCCTCTGAATTGTGTTTGTGCCAATTGGGGACCGGTGTCCTAGTTCAGTGGGTGACACAGTTGTACATTTTCCACCTTCTAATAATATCCACTTTCCCCTTCAAGATGGCATGATCTCCGCATCCAAGCAGTTACCTCCAGGAGGGAACTCAGCAGCAGTGGAGGCTGCCTGGTTTGGAGAGCCCCATCCAGCAATTCCCCACTGTATCCTGGAGTATAAGTGTCCGTTAACTAACCAACAAACAGTCCCCATGCAACCCTCAGCTGTTCTTTCTATCTGCTCCAGGACAAGGCTAAGGACATGTCTGTCTATTCTGCTGCCATTTTTTCTTTTCTTTTTTTTTTTAAATTTAATCTTTATTGTTCAGATTATTACAATTGTTCCTCCCACCCCACAGCTCCTGTCCACCCAGTTCCCACCCCACCCTCTGCCCTTACCTCCCCCATTGTCCTCCTCTATAGGTGTACGATTTTTATCCAATCTCTTCCCACACCCTCCTCACCTCTTTCTTCCTGAGAATTGTCAGTCCACTCCCTTTCTATGCCCCTGATTCCATTATATTCATCAGTTCTATTCATCAGATTTTTAATTCACTTGGTTTTTTGATTCACTTGTTGACAGATATGTATTCGTTGTTTCTAATTTTTACCTTTACTATTTTCTTCTTGTTTTGTTCTTAAAGAAATCCTTTCAGCATTTCATATAATACTGGTTTGGTGTTGATGAACTCCGTAGCTTTTTCTTATCTGTGAAGCTCTTTTTCTGATCTTCAAATCTGAATGATACCTTCGTTGGGTAGAGTAACCTTGGTTGTAGGTTCTTGCTATACATCACATTGAATATTTCTTGCCACTCTCATCTTGGTTGCATATCTTCTGTTGAGAAATCAGCTGACAATCATATGGGTGCTCCCTTATAGGTAATTAACTGTTTCTCTTGTTGCTTTTAAGATATTCTCTTTGTCTTTTGCTCTTGGCATTTTACTTATGTTGTATCTTGTTGTGGTCCTTTTTGGATTCCTTTTATTTGGGTTTCTGTGTGCTTCCTGGACTTGTAAGTCTATTTCTTTCACCAAGTGGGGGAAGTTTTCAGTCATTATATCTTCAAGTAGGTTTTCCATATCTTGCTCTCTCTCTTCCTCTGGCACCCCCATAATGTTGGTATGCTTGAAGTTGTCTCAGAGGCTCCTTATACTATCTTCACATTTTTGGATTCTTTTTTCTTCTTGTGTTTCCGGTTGAGTGTTTTCTGCTTCTTTATATTTCAAAATTTTGACTTCATTCTTGCATTCTTCTAGTCTGCTGTTAGGTCTCTATATAATATTTTTTTATTTCAGTCAGTGTATGTTTAATTTCTCGTTGGTCCATTTTCATCTCCTCTTGGGCCTCGCTAAATTTATCCATCTTTTCTAGGAAATTCTTGAAAAACCTTATAATTGTGGTTTTGAACTCTACATCTAGTCATTTGTTTTCCTCTATTTCTTTAGTTTGTGATCTGTTCCTTTGTTTCTGCATTTTTGCTGCTTCCCTGAGTTGATAGAGTAGTTTTGTGTGCTAGATAACCAAGGAGCTACTATATGGCCCAGTAGCTCCATCTCCCCAGTTACCTGAGGTGGACTTTCTTGGTACACCCCTTTGTGGACTGTGTGTTCAGCCTTGTTGTAGTTAAGTCTTGATTGTTGTTGATATCACTAGGGAAAATTGACCTCCATGCCAACTGGTTGTGAGGATCAGCTGTGCTTATGCTGGAGAACTTCTGTGCTGGAGTCAGCCTTATGATAATAAAACTTGTAAAATTGCAAAAGTCTCTGTGTTCAGCTTGGATGGGGCAGAGTCTCAGGGCTGAGCAGACAGCCTTGGCTTCCTGTCATGCCTGCCATATGTGGCCCCTAGGTCTCAGTGTCCCTTGGTAATAGCTGCAGCCCTCTCTGCATGTGTGCCTCCAGAATTCTGCCTTTCTGGCTTCCCTGAGTTTCCGTGCACTCCAGGAACCCATATGAGTCTGGGTCCTCAGGGTCTTGCCCAAAACTGGGGTTCAGTGCATTCGGAACTGGATTTCAGCGCAGTTTGGAGGTTCTTTCTCCCTCCTGCTAAAAAAAAAAGCCAGACAATCCTCTCTGTGCACCCTGGAGTGTGTACCTCCAGACCTCTGCCTTTCACAGCTCGCCTAAGTTTCCATGCACTCCTCCCTTTCCATGACAGTCCAGACCCCCCCCCCCAACCCCCGTGAAAGTCTCACCCGGAACTGGGGATCAGTGCAGTTGGAACTGGGGTTCAGTGCAATTGGGAGTTTCCATCTCCCTCCTGCTAAAACAATGGTTCTCAACCTTCCTAATGCCGGGACCCTTTAGTACAGTTCCTCATGTTGTGGTGACCCCCAACCATAAAATTATTTTCTTTGCTACTTCCTAACAGTAATTTTGCTACTGTTGTGAATTGTAATGTAATGTAAATATCTGTGTTTTCTGAAGGTCTTAGATGACCCCTATGATGGAGTCGATGGACCCCCAAAGGGGTCATGACCCACAGGTTGAGAACCACTGTGCTAGAAGAAACCAGCCAGGCACTCTACCACCCTTCTTCTCCATGAGTGTGTCTCTACCTCAGCTTTTTGCAGCTCCTCTGAGTCTCCGTGGGGCCCTCTCTTTCCTTCTAGTTGTAGAATTTCCACTCAGCCAACTTTTCTGTGATTCTGGATGGTGTCCATTTTGTCTTTTAGATGTAGTTTTGAAATTGTTTATGAGGCAGCAGTTTAGGTGTTCACCTATGCCACCATCTTGGTTTCTCCAATAATGTATATTTTAAAAAAAGTTTTGAGGGTTGGGTTTTGAATTTAATCCAGTCATTCCCAGGGTGTATGCAGAGTATACTGTAAAGTTATTTAGAATGGAGAGACATCTCATAATGTCTCTAACTCTATGTTCGTTCTTTATAATGATAATCAAAGAAAAGTTACATGATCTACCAAGTTCACTGCCAAGCCAGGACTAGAGCCCAAGCTTGCTTATTCTAAGCAATATTTCTCAAAATATATTTTTATTGATTTCAGCCAGGAACAGAGAGAGAGAAACATCAATGATGCGAGAATCATTGATTGGCTGCTTTCTGCAAGCCCCCTACTGGGGATCGAGCCCACAACTCGGGCATGTGCTCTGATCAGGAATCAAACTGCAACCTCCTGTTTCAGAGATCGACACTCTACTACTGAGCCACACTGACTGGGAACTAAGGAATATTTTCATGGTCACAGTGGCTGAAAAGAAGGTGAGACCCTCCCAGCTAATTCCAAACAAATAAAGCAACCTAGTTTTTTAGATTTCTTCACATTAACCAGGATATTTTATCTATTGTTTGTTCTACTGAGTAACCCTATTCCTAGGAAGATGGAGACCAGGCAGATTAGACTCAGGCTTCAGTTTATATCACAAATTAATAAACTGAATTTGAGGATACTATTCTGGCTTACTAGAAAGTTAAAAATTAATCCTCTATTTGTTGCTAGGGCTGCCATAACAAAATACCATAACTGAGTGGCTTAAACAACAAAAAGTTGTTATGTCACAGTTCTGGAGGCTAGTAGTCCATAATCAAAGTGTCAATAGGGTGGGTTCTTTCTGAAGGCCATGAATGAAGGGTCTGTTTCAGGACACTGTCTTTGGCTTGTAGGTGACCATGTTATCCCTATATCTTAGGTGTTCACCTATGCCGCTAACTTGTTTTGTGTGTTCAAATTTCCCCTTTTTATAAGCACCTGTCTTTGGGTTAGGGCCCACCCTAATGATCTCATTTTAACTTGCTTACCTTTAAAAAGAGCCCATCTCCAAAAGAGTTCACATTCTGAGGTACTGGGGGTTAGGGCTTCTGTGTGGATTTCAGGTGGGGGTGGGAAGGACACAATTGAACTGTAACAAGTATAGAAGGGTTTAGAGCAATCTTAGTCATTCTTAGGGACACAGAGGTCCACTCCAGGTTAACCCTACCAGTGGGCTGCTGCCTCAGTTGTCTGCCTGGGGCCCGAACTGAGTACCCAGAAAGGAGGAGGATTTTTCAAGACAGTTCTCCAACAGACCTCAGGGACAGACTTCTGCTTGCAGACTGCCCGCAGTGTCTGGCCTAGATGAGGGCTCTGCATCTCTTGGCCACTCAGCAGAGCAGCCCCACCTTGCTCTTAAGTGAGTCAACTTATCAGTTGTTCTGATGTTTCCTCCAGTCCCAGCAGGGCACCAAGCTAGGCCAGACCAGACTCTGGTTCTGATGTGAGAAGAGGCTATAATAATGGCTTCAGTTTAGGATTGCTTTTGCTTTGTCTTCTGAAGCAGAAAATAAACATTGCAAAGATTATACCTGAGATAGAGAAGCAAAGAAGGGAGCCCCAGCCTCAGTGGTGAGACCACCATAAGGTCAGAGGGACTCAGCTCGTGGGCAGCCTTACTGCCTATACTAAGATTAAAGGTGTCACCACCAGAAACAACTCAAATCCATACGTGGAAATTATCCGTCACCCTGCCAGTTGGGCCCCCTTAGATTACTGTGTAGGCTCCATGCCTTAATTTGTTAAAGACTCCTCTACCCCAGATAATGATGCCTGGAATTTCTCTCTTTATGGGGCATTTGGGGGAGTGCTAGTCTGTGGTCTACCACAGACAAGCACACTCCATAGCTTTATCCAGGGATGTGAACAACTCTCTGTCATTCATAATAACAGAGTAATCAATGTGTATTCGTTTACTGGATGGCCATTTTCTAATACAGTATCTTTAAACACCATAGCCAGTCCTCCCACTGCTGCTCATCAGACATCAGTAACTCATTTTGGCTGCTCTGTTACAGATATACATTTAATTTTAAGAGAGTCTTGAAGATGTGATTGAACTTTCCAGAGCCTATGACCATCAGATACCTCATGCCATGCAGGACTGAAAGCTCAGACAGCAGCCAGGCACAGGTCTTTGTAAAGACCTGCATTTCATTTATTTTTTTTCAGTTTTGCCAATTTTATTGAACCAATAAAATTCCTATTAATAACAATAAAATACATTTTTGCAAGTAAAATGTTTTAAAAAAAAACTGTTGTTCTGTACTTATATATTTTCAAAATGTTATACAATACAGCTATGAATTATTAACATGATAATACACAGTTCCCTTATTTCAAACTAGAGGCCAGGAACATGACATTCATGCACTGGGGCCAGGGGATCCCTCAGCCCAGCCTGCACCTCTCGCAGTCGGGGACCCCTTGGCACTGCCTCAATGGCGGGAGAGGCTCCTGCCACTGCTACTCTGCTCACCAGCCATGAGCCCGGCTTCTGGCTGAGTGGTGCTCCTCCTGTGGAAGCACACTGACCACCAGGGGACAACTCCTGCATAGAGTGCCTGTCCCCTGGTGGTCAGTGTGCTTCATAGCAAACCTGTCATTCTGCCATTGGGGCTATTTGCATATTAGGCTTTTATTATATAGGATGTGTTTGTCTTGACTCACTGACACTTCCTTCTGCATCTGTTCAAATAACATTATCCACCCCTCCAAAAAAAAAGACATTAAAGCACTAAAATATTACAAATAAACTGATCCATACCAGTCAGAGTTATAAAATCAGCAGTGTAAAAAAAAACAAAATCTGAAAAGGCTGGAGGAGCCAAGATGGCGGCATAGGTAAACACCTACACTGCTGCCTCGCACAACAATTTCAAAACTACAACTAAAAGACAGAACAGACATCATCCAGAACCACAGGAAAGCTGGCTGAGTGGAAGTTCTACAGCTAGAAGGAAAGAGAGGGGTTCACAGACACCCAGAGGAACTGCAAAAAGCTGAGGTACGGA
>PVJN01032142.1:0-24348 GCA_004026805.1 Lasiurus borealis | reverse complement strand
TTTTTTTTTTTTTTTAGCAAACTTTTACCAGTGGGTTTAGCATCAACTGATAATTTATCTCTGTAACAGTTATTATTATGGTGGTTGCTAAAGTGAATTTAAAAATTCTCTTATTCTTCTACATTAATTTGTAGAAGAACAAGATATTTATCTATCTGTCTATTCATCCATCCATCTATCTATCTGTGAGTATGGACTCTTGAATTTTAAAATTTATTTTGTGGCCTATAATCTGTTACTAGCACTGTTTATTTTGATGTTCAAAATGTTTCAGGACTTTTATTTTAAATGATGATTCATTAGGGAATAATTTGAAATACAAGTGGGCAAGCATAGAGCCTGGAAGTATTTTGTACTTAGTGAATATTGGTTGGATGCAGTTCCTAACTCACAGGAATAAGCCCCTAAGTGTGCAGTGTTTGACATTGCATGAGGCTTGGGGAAGACTTAGTTTGGAGTAGTACTTTAATACCATTCAAATATTATAGTCAACTTGAATAGAAAGCATGATAATTATTTTCTTTTTTAAGAATTATTTTCTTTTTTAAATACTTACTTTTTAAAATTTAATTTTCTCACTTGCTTTTGAGATTCTAAAATATTCTTATAGAAAACATGTTTTTCCCTAGACACATTCTCGTTTTAACTCAGTGGGAAAAGTTCTGAATTCCCTCGTGGTCTGGAAACTACTTAGTTTATCTTAGTCCTGGAAAGTGATTATCCCCAGGGATTCCGGAAAGGTCTTTACGTGAATCTAGAAAAACAGATTACAAGTAAAAACAGTTCTGTGTATTTTCAGATCTCTATTTTCTGAAATCTATAAAAACTAACCACAAGAAACGTTCGAGGAAGCCATATTCCCGGATACAACACCACACCTCTTCCGCCTCATTTTCGTTCCTAATTTGCCAACAAGGGGAAAATTACTGCACATGCTCCGAATTTTGCTGTTATGGTTACCATTTGTGATTTGCCTTTAAAGTGAGTGAGTGGGTTGGGGTGCAATGGGCCTGTGTGGAAATGACGGGACTGTCGCTGAGACTGTCTGTGCCTGGAAGGAAGCCATGAGTAGTGAGGAGGAAATGGCTGAGACCGGCTTGGAGGAAGTGTAATGGGTGATATTTTCCCTCTTCCCAAGTCAGGTCTTTGCTCTTCCCGTCAATAACTCGATAACTCAGAGGATGCAACCTGACTAATTCCTTTCCCTCTGCAAGTGGCTTATCCAAGCGTGATGCTTATTCCTTGGCAGCCCTTGCAGTGTCTGACTGGGCTTTGCTGGGACTCCCAGATGGTCAGTTTGTGCACCTCTGGGAGCCTCTGTCTAGCAGCTCCCCTCCCCTGTGGGGGAGGTAGTGCGGGCAGATGTTGATCTTCCCTTTGGTTCTAAGGCACAGAAGAGCAGAACCAGTAAGCTCAGGTGCATAATTAAATGACCTTGCTTTCTGATTCACTCATGCATTGTCACTGGGAGTAAAACTGGCCCACTGGGTCTCAGTTTTGGAGATGAGCGATCTGAGGAGGTAACAGCACTTCTTTCCTGGAAGGCGAGCTCCACAGGTGACTTCCTCTGTTTGGATCGCCAAACCCAAGTTATGATTGGGAGTGCCATGACAACCTAGAAGACATTATACAGAGTGTCAGGCATCCATTGTGTGTCCCAGGAGGGTCAGGCATTGGACTTTACCTGGTGTCTGTCTCAACTGCCCACCTCCCTGCCGTCTTTTTGTCTTAGTTTTTCTCCTTCTGAACTCCCCTTCAGCAAGCACTCCCATCTCCTGCATGTGTCCTGTGGCACATCATCGAAATGGCCAGTCCACATTGTGAGGAACCTTGGAAGCCGCGGCCCAGGTGGGAGATAACCTTTGACAGGCTCTCTGCCGTTCTCCAGCAGCTGGAGTCACGCAGGGGCAGCAGGAAGCTGCTGCGGCAGCCGGGCTCTGCGGAGAAGACGATAACAGCAGGAGAAGCACCTGGTAGCAGCGGCACTTGGTCCAGGAAGAAAACAGGATCTAAAGTATAAACAACATCCTCACCACACAAGTGAGCGCGCAGCTCCATCCTCTCAAGGCTCTCCTGAGAACCTTAATTGAAACAGGAAGGTGGTCATGAGATGAAGCAGTTTCACAATTTCCGGTGGACATCATAAAGAGGTTTATTGTTGCTCTTTGACTTCTGTGCGCAGGAGCATGAGCCGCTATGCCGTATCTGCAACGTTGAGCTTGCTTTTAGCTGAGTAAAAGTTTCAGTACCTTAGGACTGACACTGTTTTAAAGGAAATGATACTAATGGGAACAAAACTAAAAGAAGAAAGAGTCTTGATTGACTTACCTTCCGTAACGTAGCAGCAGTTACCTTTCCTAAACACTATTAGCAGCACATGATGACATTTATGAAGTGTTCACCGTTTAAGGCAGGTGCAGGGGCCTTCAACTGTATCATCTCCCTGAGTCCACAGAAAAGCTATGCACAGAGGGGTGAGATAGCTCTCCCAATGTCTCACAGCTAGTGAGTGGTAGGCCAGGACCAGAACCCAGGCTAGCTGGCTCAGAGTTAGCTCACCTGTGCTTCTACTCTTCCCCTATCTGCACTGTCCTGATTTTTTAATAGGCATTGTATTACATCCATACTCTTTCATAAAGATCCTGCAATTGGTCTGTGAAAATCAATGATAACTATGTTAATTTTGTTTTATTAACACCACGAATCTCTCTTTAGTTGTACATTAAAAATACCCATGAAATTTCATTCCCAAAGCTATTTTCTTATGGCAGAACCATAGTCCTGATGGCATTCAGCCAGCACTCTTACATGTTGTGTCTCATCTGAGATCTTTTTTGTGTAAATGGTCAGGAGGAATAATACCTCTACCTTAGACCGTCTCTACAACTCCTCGTTTAGTGCAAGGGCAAGAAGCCAGGAAAAGAGTTGAGAAGGAAAATGTCAACATCAAATGCACCTGTCCTGGCTCTCAATAGGCATGACTATCCTTGTTTTATGAACCACAGTGGACATTCCTCCAGATCCTGTTCTTCAGAGCGGTGCCCTCCAGACAGCCTCAGAGCTTGCCTCACCTGGATTGCTACCAGCATTTCTGAGAAGATGTAAAATAGCAAGAGGTTAGGGGCTTTCAGAAATAGGTCTATCCTGGGAATGCACCCACCTGCCTGGGCTAATTAGAAAAGCTTCACTTTTAGCAAATAATTTATTTCACTAAAAATGAATCGGAGTAAATAGCTAAAGATTGTTCAGGCTCATGGTAAGCCCCATGTTGTCATAGTTATCTTTATGTTATTAATTTATTCATTCGGGCAGCGAATATTAATTGAGCACATAGTACTAGAATTGTTCCATGGCTGAAAGCAGTAGTGAGCAAACGCTGTGATTAATAGGTCTCTGTGTTATAAATACTCAACAGTAGATTGAAATAGCAAATGATGCAAAATGACGATAATAAAAATATAATTGCTTTGTTAAATTTCAATAGGCGTTAGCAGCGGGCCAGGTACTTTCCATGTAGTAACTTCTTCATCCTTCCCAAAAAACCTTGTGCAGGCTTTAATGTACAAAAAGGTTAATTCTCTGATTCAACCAAATGCAATTATTATTCCCTTTTTAAAAATGAAGAAAAAAAACAGAAGGATAAAGACATCAACAGGTTTCCTGGACAATTACCCAGATAAAAATGGAGCTGGGATTCAAACCCAGGGACCCCTGCCTCCCAGGACACACTATCAATTACAGTGTTGTACTGAAAGGCACAACTTAAAACCAAATGTGACCAGGAGATTGTTTAAAAGGAAGATTGGCAGCTGTAGCTACAATCACTGTGCATGTTAATACAATACTAGTATGGCTAGCTCCCATTGGCTTAATTTTATTTTCATCATCATCTTTAGATGACAGTAGTGTTTGGCCCTTATAATTATTTCCAGGTGCCAAGATAAGGCCTGTAGGAAGAGCTTCCTTTCATGGTTAACCCCAGCGAATCATTTATCCTTCTTCCCATGACCAGGAGTTATTTTAATACCCACCTTCTAGGGAATGCCATGGGGATTGACATAGATGGCCAGTCATATTTTGCAAGGTTTCATCAACTCACCAACTCTGATCTTGCCTGGGGCACATCACTAAAGTCTATCTACCCAAGGGTCCTGGCAGTGTTTTTACATGGGTGGGCTATGACCGATTCTCGCAAAGAGTTAAGAAGCCTCAGCTTCCTGCAGGAAATCTGTGACTGAATCCAGGACCGAGAGCGGAAACATTAAGTGTATCGTGGGAGAAAAGGAAAGCAAAGTGCTAAAGTTGTTGCTCTGAACAGAGGATATAGGCGCATCCTGCAGAAAACTTCCTGTTTAGCGAGGAGTCTAGAAAACAAGATGAATAACAACCCATTCAATGACCATTGTGTGAATAGTGTATTTCTAAACTTTCATTACCTTGGGCAAGACTTAGTCATAAGAGCCTGTATTTCCCAAGGTGGAAAGTTAGTAATTGATTCACACCCATCTCCCCGATCTTCCTTGTTTTGGCTACTCAGGAGCCTGAAATACATCTTTGGTTGGTCTTTCCCCTGAAATGAACTTCCGTTAGCTTGTATTAAACACTCTGCAGATGGATTCAGAGAATGCATTTAATGCATGTTGTTTCCAGCTATGTTGCCTCCTCCAGGGGCACGTTACGGGGTCCACCGGCTGAGCAAAGAGCAAGAGACACTGAAATGAAGTGGCTCTTTATGCTCTTCATTTTCAAACACTTTCAGATGGAAGAATAAGACTGAATTCAAGAAGAAAAATTGGGGTTCTAAATTTCTTTAAAGTTTAAGCATTTAAGAAAAATGTTAGATATTTAGCCAAATGCATTCCAAATGGTGTTATGCATTATATTATGTGTCATACATTATATGTCATGTTGCGACAGGAAGTTATTATGAATAAAGACTTTAGTTGCTTTTCTAATTTATCTGATTAGATTTGCTGTGAACTAATGGTCTGTTTTATGAACTAGAAATGGTTAAAATGGGGAAGAATGGAGAGCTAATGTCTTTGAACTTATGTTAGCTATCTAGCTTTGCAAAGGCATCTATGTGATTAATGACTGTGTATGGGCTATTTAGCTGTCTTCTCTCTAAGATGTCCTTCATCTTCCCTTCTCTTTCCTCTCCACCCTCCAAATTAGGATGGCCTCATAATCATCCTCATTCTCTTTCTCATTATATTTTCTGTTCTGAAATTTTCTGATTATAAAACACTAGCAACAAATAAGTATTTAAGGATAGAGAAACATTTGCCATATAAATCAGTAAAGATGAAAAATGCATCCAATTATTGGTAGGTATAACAGTCTGTTTTCTGTTCTTTCAAACAGCATAGATTGGAACATAAATTAGTTTTTGGAGATAGAACTTTTTACCATTTTTATAAGATAATATTCAGCTGCTTCCTAAGACCCTGAGACCCTTCTCTATATAGTTTTATATATTTTGGTTAGCTCTTAAGAATGCTGTAGTGAGCCTACATAATAAAAGGGTAGTATGCAAACTGTCCCCTTGACCAGGAGGTCATCTGGGAGTTCCACCAGGGGGTAGGGCTGGCCAGGGGAAGGGAGGGAGGCCCCTGCTGGCAACAGACAGCCACTAGGGACCTTATCAGTGCACAAATTTCTTGCACTGGGCCTCTCATTTATAAAATAGCAATAATAACAATAACATTCCCTGTTGTTGCCTTCTTACATATATTATTACAGTGTTAAGTACTTGGAATAAGTATGCTGTTATCCTAGTCAAGTTCAGTGTTACTATCATGTAGCTAACCAGTCCTTTGCTGATTGTTAATTTTGATGACCTCATCACCATGACCTCTATTCCACTTCTTGTGGCTATACCTTGGGCCATGTTATCATGCAGTGTTGTTTCATCTTAGGAAATCAGAGTCCCCTCTCTCTGACACTAATCACATATCCTCTGGTGCTGACTCCTACCTGAATGCTTGCTATGTTTATTCTTTGGTTTCATTGTGACCTCTGGTTCTCTGAAGGTCTCTAACTTCTCTCTGTGAGCTCTCTCTGCTCTTTTTTTCCTTCCTATCTAGCATGGATTCCACACTTCATTCCTCAGTACCCTAGATGCATTTGCTCTGGTTGTTCATGACCCAATGTGTTTTTTATTGATTTCAGCAAGAGGAAGGGGAGAATGTGAGAGAGTTATCAATGATGAGAGAGAGTCATTGATTGGATGCCTGCTGCATGTCCCAGCAGGGGATCCATCCCATAACCCTGGGCATGTGCCATGACCAGGATTTCAATCCATGACCGGCTGGTTCCTGGGCCGATGCTCAAACCATTGAACCACACTTGCCGAGCACATAACCATATACTCCTATAAAGCGATTTTTTTCCTTCTTTCACAACCTCTTATACTTTTATTATACTTCCTGCCTAGTGGCTAACACTCCTGACTAAATGAAACTCCAGGAGGCCAGGCACTTGTCTGCCTTCTTCACAGCACAGAGTTGGTGCTGGACTCTTAGGCTTGTTGAATGATGCAAATTCAACTTCATAGCAGGTCTCTGGGGTGGATATTACTATCCTCAATTTTCTAGCTGCGGAAACTGATACACATAAAATTGTGTATATGTTCTTTACCACTGTGCATCTTCCTTCCATGAGTGGAGTTTCTTTTTGTTTTAACATGTCTTTATTGATTTTAGAGAAGAAGGGAGAGAGAGGGAGAGAGGGAGATAGAAACATCAATGATGAGAGAGAATCATTGTTCGGCTGCCTTCTGCATGCCCCCTATTGGGGATTAAGCCTGCAACCTGGGCATTTACCCTGACTGGGAATTGAACTGTTACCTCCTGGTTCATAGGTCAATGCTCAACCATTGGATGATGCTGGCTGGGCTGGAGTTTATTAGTAGTCTTTTATGAAACATACCTTGGGCAGTTTTGCTGACTGCTATTTGGACAGTTAATCTAAATAGCTGTGCTAAGAAAAAGAGATTTGAAAATATAATTCAAAACCTAAAAATATAGCATTATGGATGGTTATTTTTCTTCCTCCTACTTTTCTATATTACATAAAATGTTCTCAGTCATTACTAGTCAGACATAAAAATCATTTAAAATATTACAAATATCATAAGTCCTGCAAAGCTTAACTGTGAGGTTTCCTATATGTGACTACATTTATCTGTTCAACAACCAAGATATTTCTTTTGAGGGTTTTAGTTATTTCAACTGTAGAGCCTAATAGTAATAAGGTTAACCCTTGGCAGAATTGACTGAAGTTGATAAAGGTTGTCATAATCATACTTTCCCCCTTCTTTTTTTCCATCTGGAAAGTCTCCCTCTGCATTTCCTCCTTTTAGCTGCTTAGTGACTTCCTGTTTTCTCATGTATAACCTCTGTTTTCTCATGTATAACTTCTATATCAGAAGAGGAAAACTGTTTATCATTTGTTACAAGGTTACTATATGCAAAGAACCTCACTAAGTAAATGACAGTCTCCTTTGTTCTTTTTAACAGTCTTATCAAGTAGATATTATTATCCGAGTTTTGTGGAAAAGGATGTTGAATCATAGAGGTTATGTTTCTGTGGCCAAGGTCCTAATACTAGTGGAGAGAGCAGGATTAGATTTCAGGTGGAATAAGTCTCAAATTATGGCCATGAACAGTTCCTCCCATCTGTCTCTGCTTGTATTCCTTAGATCAGTGGTCTGCAAACTCAGTGAACAGAGCCACAAACCGCATGTGGCTCGCAAGCTGCAGTTTGCCGACCACTGCCTTAGATCAAGAGGTGGGGTCTATTTCTCTACTCCTTCAATCGGGGATGGACCTTGATTGTTTCTAGATCCCAGCTGTATTTTCTTTGTAATTCTGGTTTCTGTTCTTAATCAAAGTGTTTGGGAGGGAGTACTCACCAAAACATAGAATGATAGATTTTACCTGCCAAGGCAGCATACAAGAATTTGAGCAGATTTTAGTTGTTTTCTCATTGGAAGGGAAAGAGCTTTTGGGCTTGCAGGAACTCTTATTGCCTTCTTGAGTTGTGACACCTGGGAACTGTAATACAGTTAGGTGTTTCCTTAAGAGAATCTAAGTCTACAGGAGGCAGCAGGGAGTCTGTTCCATTAAAATCTTCCTGTATTAAATGTTCCAGTTTTTTCCTCATCATTGTCATTATTATCACCTTCATCTTCATCATAATCATCATCAATACCGTTTATAAAATCCCTTATTGAACAAATGATAGGCAATCATTATCCTGGCCTACAAAATAAAACAAAAAGAAATGCCTTCCAATAAAGAATTGTATTTAAAAAGGAAGAAAGAAAGAAAGAAAGGTCTTCCAAAAAACCCAAGTGAGCTACTTGCCTGCTAGTTCTGTTGCTCTCTATGTTGATTTCATTAATATTTTCAAAACATCACTGACTCTAAAGCATTTCAAATCATGAACTCAAACAGTTGGTCTCAATAGTGCAGACCCAGACTGGTCCTGAATTGGGACCCTCTGTTTCTCACGTTGTAATAGT
Organism: Lasiurus borealis; assembly: GCA_004026805.1. Lineage (NCBI taxonomy): Eukaryota > Metazoa > Chordata > Mammalia > Chiroptera > Vespertilionidae > Lasiurus > Lasiurus borealis. The sequence continues at coordinate 15,821 of PVJN01032142.1, read as the reverse complement.
TCGCTATTACTCAGGCGGAAGAGTAGAATGTCTTGGATGAGATCTTTATTAGCTTTTAACAATGTAAGAGTCAAGCTCTATGCAAATTTGACATCAGAGATAGTTCACTTTGAGATGGGGTGGACCACCTCTTGCTGCTTTCTCTAGACTTTCTAACTTTTCTCATATTTAATAACCAATTGTTCACTGAAGCCAGTCCTAGATGTGAGCGGAGCAAAGACTCTCTACTTAGAAATGCTCCCAAATTCAGAACATAGGAGCTAAAGTTCAGAAGCCAGGCTCTGTGCACATTGCTTAACCACTGGGCACACAAAGATTGGCCAAGGAAAGCAGACAGTGCATGGAGACTGACCAAGCAATGCATTGAGAAGCTGCATAAACCCTACCCACAGTTCCACACACTCAGAGAGCATTTTCCCATCTGACAATATTCAGAGCAGTTTGGCTGCTCCGAATACCTTCTCCACCTCCATCACTCAGAATCCGTGAGACAGACACCAGGTCCTCCTTTAGCTCATCCAAGGAGACTCATTTAACAATCCGGGAAGTTGTTGATGAGAAAATGTAGAAGCTAGGTGGCGCTGGCCGCCACAGGCTGCACAGGATCACTTGTACATGTCAGAACATGCCCTGTGTCCTGGAACCTTCCTTCAGGAGTCTGATACCAGATGCTCTGAGCCGACTGGAAACAGAGAAATGTAGGCACTTCCTTGCTCTGCGCTCAGACTGTGTCATCTGACTCACTCCCGCACAGTACTCAACAAGGAAAACACAGAAAGCACCACTTGTGTTTATCTGTTTTCTAAGTGGACTCCTCCTGGTCATTTGCGCGTCTAATATTCTGTTTGGTCTTTTTGGTTTTGCAATCACCACCGACTGGGAGTTCCACAGGAAAACCAGAGCTTCCAAAATAGCAACTGGAAGAGGACTCGGTTCAGTCCCTTTTCCATTCATGCCTATTTTCCACCAACCATATAACCTGTGAATTTGGAATATTTTCCCAATAGCACTGGCTTTTATCAGTTACAGTGCCTGTCAGGAAATAAAATTGCTTTGGTGGAGAGACCGAAATTATAGCTGAGAACACAGGAATGTCTAAGCAGCGTTCGCAGTCCAGCAGAACAGAAGGGAATAGAAGTGAGGTAGGTCAGGGAGGCAGGCCCAGGAAAACCAGAGCTGTGTGAATTTCTAGTCACGCCTTCCAGCCAAATCTCTTCTATAGTCACTCAGCCTAAGTACATTAATTCTACAGAGATTTAATACAGAGATACTCAACTGCAGCTCTGATAAAATTTTCTGCCTTGTGAATGCGTATGGAAAGTGTTTTATAGATAGAAGTATTGAATCCTGTTTAGATATACATTTAATAATTTCTATTTATTGAAAATAATGCAACCTCATTAAAGTGAAAAAGTCCTCAAGAATATGCTTCTACCCTGACCAGTTTTGCTCAGTGATTAGAGTGTTTGCCTGCAAACCAAAGAGTTGTGTGTGTGATTCCCAGTCGAAGACATATACATGGGTTGCAGGCTTGATCTCTGACCCAGTGGAGGCTTTGTGCAGAAGGCAGCCATATCGATGTTTCTCTCTCTCTCCATGTCCCTCTCTCTCTGCCTCTCCTTCCATCATTGTCTCTCCCTCTCTCTTCCCCTTTCTCCCTCCTTTCCACTCTCTCTAGATATCCATGGGAAAAAAATATCCTCCAGTGAGGATTAACAAAAGAAAAAAAAAAAAAAAGAATATGCTTTTTGTTAGTATTCCCAACTGTTCTGAAAGATACAGCACATAGTGTATATACATTCATAATCACAAGATAAAGCAGAGCATGCTGTTTTTTTTTTCTTTCATATTGGTAAATGTCTTTATGTTCCATGGCTGGGAGATGTTGCTCCTAAGTAACCAGTGGAAACAGGCCTCTAGGCTGGCAGAGGGGGTCATAAACCTCTTTCCACTCGTCTCAGAACTGTTGGAATCTTGGTTCCAGTGCAAGTAGCTCTGGTCCAGATTAATATTTCTATTCTCACCCCTCCATACAAAGAGCCTGTTGAAGAGAATTTCTTTCCCCTGTATCCCTCTTCCACCTTTCCCTCCTCCCACCTCTCCCAGACTGTGCTCCAGCCTAGTAGGCATGGTCGTGATGGGAGACTTCATGGAAGAAAAGGGTTTAGAATTCCAACTTTACTCTTGCTGCAGAAATACATTTCATCCTCATATCCATAAGTGGCCACGTTACGCTCACAGGAGAAAATGGGTTCAAAAATGGTGGCCGACTCATTTCTTTTATTCATCCATGTATTTCTGGCACCTGGTGTAATACTTGGCATAGAGTACATGCTCCTCAGCTACAGTTACTTTCCTGTGTCTGCTTCCATGTTCCAAAGACAGGAAGATCTCTGTCACCTTGGACTGAGTATGAGATAGTTCTGTGCACCAAGTATATGTGGAATTGTGTTAGAAACTACAGGGGCTGCAAAGAATAAGATAGGATCCATGTTCCCTAAGAGGTTACCTATAAGTACATAACTAATTACACAGTTGGAAGGAGAGGTTATAACACATTGCCAGTCAACCATCTGCCTCCAAATCTAGCTGTGCTTCCATTTCAAATCGGGGTAAGCTAGCCAAATGCCACAAAAGAAACCACAAAGCCAATATGGATTCTTGGCTAACTGTACACCAACACCCGTTAGCTTTCTATGGGCAGGATTTGGCCCATTGAAGTCATTTGTTGCCAGTGCTCAGAGGAAATTAGGGATTAAATAAACCTAGCTATGTGTTCCTATGATAGCGTCCATGAACCCTTGAAGTTGCATAGTCGCGACGGCACACTTGGCAAGTTTGGGGCACTGTTATGCTGTCTGTGGAATTAGTTTTAGTGGCTTGGTAAAGTGCATCAGCTATTTAAGCAAGTTCTTGTATTGTGTTTCAAGGGCATTTTTCCCTTCCTCCCCACTCCAATGTTATAAATTTTGCTCTAAGAGAAAGCTCATGTCTATGTTAGCTTCCTTTTAGATCTCCTTTATTTACCTGTTGGGCATAAACGCATTTATAGTTCAATTATGGAGTGACCAGAATTTGTCAGCCTCAGTATTACGGACATTTTAGGCAAGTTTGTTCTTTTTGGTGGGGGCTGTCCTATACCTTGTGGGATGCTTAGTAGCATCCCTGGCCTTTGCCACTAGGTGCCACTAGAACACCCCCTCCCTACAAAAAAATGTCTCCTGATCTTGCCAAATATCTTATACTAACATTATTTGTCTGCCTAAAACCATAATGCCATTATTCCATAACCGCAACTTGGTAAATGGATTTTTCTGCCATATTTAACCAAAAACCCATGTGAGAAAAATGCTAATGGGGAGGGGAAATAAAAACGCAACGCTGATCCTCACAAAGTATTCCTTGACCAAGAAAATGCCTTGCGCAACCTACCACTGTCCCTGCCCACTCTGTCTTCCTCTCAGGCATAGTTGTTTGGAACAATTTGAGGTGTGGGACAGAGACCAGCTGCAGAACTTCTGGAGAGTTCTCTGGGCAGAGGATTATCTGAGTGAGCATGCCACAGGTGGATGTGGGTGACCAAATGTACAGGGGTATCTTCCTGATGGGAATTCCATTCTGTTGCATATACTTGGTCCTGAGTTTGTTTGTTATTGGATTGCTAGGTGAGAGAAACTATTGTAAGTGATTTTTAAATCTATTGTTTATTGCTGTGAGTAGGGAATGGTGTAGACAGGAAGAAAGCAGCATTATAGAGTGTAAAGAAGAAAGGCTAAAGCGATGCTGTTGGTTAGATAGGGAAGTGCAATTGGCAAAGCAGGAGTAAAGCCTTGTCAACTGAGTTGTTTAAAACCTTCAGGAATAAACATTTAGGAATTTTATAGGTGATTTCCCAGGATTCTTTTCTGCCTTCCCAAAAGGAGATCCTGGAACCATAGTATGTCCTTCTCCCTCTTTAAAATAAAACTGGGTAAGAAAGTAGAGAGGAGCCCAGCTGATGTGACTCCTTGGTTGAGCGTTGACCTATGAACCAGGAGGTCATGGTACGATTCCTAGTCAGGGCTCATGCCTGGGTTGTGGGTTTAATCCCTACTGTGAGGTGTGAAGGAGGCAGCTGATCAATGATTCTCTCTCATCATTGATGTTTTTCCTTCTCCCTTCCTCTCTGAAATCAATAAAAATATCTTAAAAAATAGATCAGTTTTTGTTGTAGTTGTTATTTTGTTTTTGTTTTGTACTGGCTTTTCTGACCAAAGTGAATGGAAATGACTTGTAAAGATTAGGGGTTGGTATGTGTCTTTTAGGTCTATGTTGGTCTATTTCTTCATAGTCATCATTGTGAGTCTTGGACACAGAGGAGCTCAGAGATGGATAAGGGAAGGAAATTCAAGGAAGAAAGGTGAGGGTTGATCTCATCTATCACACATAAGCAACCTGTGTTTATTTTCTCCTTATAGATGAGTGAGCCAAGGTGAAAGGAGTTAAATGTATTGAGGGGGAGAACACTAGGAAGTGGCAGAGTGGACATTCAGATTGATAGTGGGATTCTAAAGCTCACTGTTTTCTTGTGACATCCTGAGGGCCCTGGACAAGATGAAGTGTTTGTCATATCTGCCTTTTGTGACGAGCGGGAGGAGGTGGCGTCCTCTTTGCTGTGACAGGAGATGTCAAGCCCATGCATTGTGATTACACGCTGGGGAGCTGCAGAGAAGTTTGTGTGTATTGATTACAATCTGGCGGCAGAGCAAAATATTTGACTGCCAAAGATTCATTAAAGTATGTGTCTGTTTTTGCTACTTAAACACATAATGACTAGCAAAGAAAAGGCTGATTTAAGTACATAGCTCCATAAAATCTTTCCAGATATGTTATTTTCTATTTAAAGAGACCATTTAAAAGTTTATTTGTGGTTTTCCAGAATTTTGTTCCAGAAACATATCTGAACCTCACAGTGGCTCTAGAATATGCTATGGAGACTTTACTGAAGTGAACTGGAGAGGAATTCATAGGAACCGGCATAAAACACAGCATTTTTCTCATTGTTTCTTATTTAGAGATTGAAATCACCTTCACTGAAGCCCTGTTCTTGAAACTAGGATCTTATTCTCTGTCTTGCGGTGGAAATTGCTAACATAGTTATTGTACAGCCTTATCCTCCCCTTAGATATAGCAAAGCCTGGCCCTGGACCACCCTTCTCTTACCGCCCTGTCCTCCAGGGAACCACCTTTGAACTTCTTGGTGATTATGGTTCCCCTTCACCCGTGCATTCCCAATGGCCATGGGGCAGGTGTCTCTTTGCTCCTCTGATGAGTCTTCTGGACTCACGTAATTGACCCATCCAAGCTCCTCAGCCTTTTTATTCCTCTACCACATGCCAGGACCACTCAGGCATCTTTACAATGCTGAGAGTTAACTGTTGCTCTCCACTTTCTCTCACTTCCCCCCGCCCCAGGCTTCTAAGAGCTATATTGACCACAGATTTGTCCAATTTCCTGGGTTCTTCACTAGGATGTTAAATACCATCCAGTAAAATATCCCGAATTCAATGAAATCTTGCTTACTGATGCTTACTTTCTAGCCCCTTGATCAAGCACTCTCAGCATCACATCACAGGAGAACTCTCCTGATTCCTGCTGGGTCTTTGGTAAGTAGGTCTTTAGGGATATAGTCTCCTTTTATCCTCCTTAGACCCAGCATGCGCCTAGCCAGGTTGTGGTGAGATTTAACCCTAGTTACCAGCTTGGACCCTGGCGGGGAGGTGTGGGCAGCTCCTGAGGGGGCATTCTATTGGTTTCCTATGACTGCAGAACAAATGACCACCACCTCAGTGACAGAAAACAATGTAGATTTCTTATGGGACAGTTCTGAAAGTCAGAAGTCCTAAACTCGAGATGTCAGCAGAGAGAGCTTATTTCCTGGCCTACTCGAGTTTTTAGATGTCACCTGCACTTCTTCGCTCAGGGCACCTGCTTCAAAGCCTACACTACAGCAAGTTTCAGTCACTCTCTCGTTCTCCCATGCTGTTTCTGTGGTCCATTTTTATTGTTATACCTCTTTGTCTGACCCTCTTGCCTCCCCCTCTTATAAGGACCTTTGTGGTTACACTGAGTCCACCTGGATAATCCAGGGTAATTTTCTATTTCAAGATTCTAATCACATTTGCAAATCCCTTTATCATATAAAGAAATATTTAGACAGATTCTAAGGATTAGGATTCTATAATTAGGGGCCTATTATTCTGTCTCTGTAAGTACCTGGTGTTTTATGGAAGAAGGCTATTGTAGTGCCATTGCTAACTCTTCTAAGAGGAATGACCAGCTGCCTTGTGCCAGGACTCCCCATGCCCCTCTTACTAACCAGGATGTGTTCTCTAATCCTGCTGGGTGGTGAGTTGACCAGTTCAAATCTTTATCTCATTGCCTATTTCTTCAGATTGTTCCGGCACCATTTTTATTATTCCAGATAGTGGGGAAAATTGATGGCAAGATGGGATTAAACATGCAGGCAAATAAGGGAAACGGGAGAGAAATGAAATGGTGTGGGAGAACCTTTAGCTTGAGTGGTGAGCAGAAGTCCGAGAATGCCCTGCATTCTGAGGGACATCAGTAATGATGTTGGGAGCCCTCAGACCAAAGTTGGCTTTCAAAAGAGGCTCTGTCTCCAAAGAATGGGTGTACCTGAACGTCCCTGCCACATTCAGTCTCTGGTCAGAGCAGCAGCCTGTGGGAGGAACAGCCTTGGCATAGACACCTCATTGGATTCCGGAGCTCAGCAGATGGGCCCCTGGTTGAATTATTTTCATGTTTGAAAATCTTTGATTAGCATTCTCGTGCTACTGTATTTGACCCCGTTTGCCTTTCAAACACTAGGAGATAAATCTTAGATAATAAACATGTGGTCATAACATTACCTCATGAGTCTTAAGACTGTAATTTAAGTACTACAGAGATATATAAACTTCCTTGGAAGTCAAAAGGAAGAAAGTAGCATAAACATTTAGGACAAGACAATGTTATGGGCATTTGCAGTGGGCCTTGAAGGATGATTGCTATTCTACTGGACTGATGATTGGCTGAGGGGAGAGAGCCTTCCTCATGAGCAAACTGCTGAGCAGTTTCAGAAGGGGACAGTGAAGGGTCTAGTGTATCTGAGGCATCCAGTGTCTGGTGGGAAGCAGTGATTGTTTAGGTGATTAACTAGGGTTATGGATTGGAGGGTAAAGGTGGGTATGATAGGGAGGAGTTAACCAAGCAACAGGGATGGAAAGTGTTCTGGAGCAGGAACTAGCAAGTGAGGAGGATGAGGCACTTTTGAATGAAGATGAGCTATGTTAGTGGATAACAAAGATGGGCTTGTCATTAGATTTGAAAAGTGTCTAGGAATTGTGAGACCAAGGTATTAAAGTGATTATTAATATAGTTGGTGATTATATAGAGGAGTGATGGTCAGAGAAGAGGAGAAGAAAAAACTCTTACCAGAAGTTGGAGGATGAAGGGTGGAGAGTGTCTTAGAATTCTGTGGACTACAGCAAAGAGGAGAGAAAAAGGCAGATGTAAGTGCATGCATTACTGCAGGTGAGATGTCAGGAGAATGAAGTGCCCCTTCTCCTACCCTAGAGTACAAGTATTTATCATGGGCCAACCAACAAATGCAGTAAATGTGTGATAAATTCTATCTCCCCAGGCAGATGTGAGTACCTTGAGGACTCATTTGTCTTTGTAGCACCAGGATGTGGTTCAAAAAATAGGACCATATAAATATTCATTAAGAAACTATTGAGTAAATGAATGAGGAATGGGTATCAGGAAATGAAGAGAACTATCTATTTGGTACATGCTGAGTGATAAGCTCTATCAGTAACTTTCACTTACATAGTTTTACTAATTTTCCAACAACTGTAGAAATAGGTATTATTCTCATTTAGAAACCAAGAGATTGAGACTTTGATAGTTTACATAACTTGCCCAATTTCCCATCACTGGTAAATGGCAGAAACAGAGCAGGATACTGGAGTGGGGTGGGGGATGGGAGCAGAAGTTTCCTTACTGAGGAGGGCTTTGATGTGGTTTTTGAAAAAGCCTGGTTTTGGTCAACACTAGGACATTGAAGGGGTTTGTGAATAAAAAGGCACAATTTAGTGGTAAGACAGTGGACTTTCAGATGATGCAGTGAAAATGAGACTATGTAGTAGTGAGTAGGGCTGGAATGTCCAGTAATTGAATAAGGATGAGAGACTGGAAAGATACAGCTACATGAATGGGTTTGAAAACATTGGGATTTAGGAGCTATTTCTTTGGTATTATTTTCAGTTTGTTGAACTACATCCCAGAATATAAAACAATAGAAAACCAAGTTAGGCTGTGTATTAGTGCTCTATTGCTGCATAACAAATTAACCCAACACTCAGCGGCCTTTATGTGGAATCTGGGAATGGCTTTGTTGGGTCCTCTAGTCCACAGATTCTCACAAGGATTCAGCCAACATCTCACCCCAGCTGTAGTCATCTCAAGCCTTACGTGGGACAGGACAAGCTGCCCAGCTCCTTCCCAGTACAGCCGAAGTCATTCAGTTCCTGCTGGCTGTAGGACAAAGGGCTGCAGTTCCTCTCCACTTAGCCTCTCTGGAAGGTTCCACCATGGTAGCTGTCTTTAGAAAAATGAGCAAGTGGAGAGAGAAAAGAATCCAGCAAAGTGGAATTCACAGACTCTTATAACCATTTTCAGAAATAAAATCCCATTGGTTTCATTATTTAGATCAAATCATTAGGACCAGCCCACCACAATGTGGAGGCACAGATTCACTCATGGCTACTTTAGAATCAGCCTACTACAAATTGATTTGCTAGCAGCATGATGCTCTCTTCCCAAGGAGGAATTAGAGGTGAAGTTGTTGGTGTAGAGGGTAACATGAGGTAAAAGGGAAATAGGTCATGAATAATGTGAATATGTAAGGAACTAGAATGATTTAGTCAGACTTTCATTTATCTTTCTGACCCACTTTCTGCAATGGGCTTTCTGGAAGGAAGTTACCACTTTATCTGACTCTTTTTCCATTGAAATGTTGGCTACAGTAGAACATTTTAGTGTATCATCTTTTGCTAACCATTGATCACAAATTTGGAATCTTGTGTATTTCAGTGACAGCTCTGCTTTCTCCAAGTCATGTCAAACGATTCACTAATCAAGGCATTTCTTAGTTTCTGGAGCCTCAACATTTTATGCCTGGACAAGTTGTGTTATTTTGCCCAGGGTCAAAGAATAGCAGCAACTGAGATAAGGCCCTGCATACATTGATGGTCTGTTATGGGAATTCAACAAAGAAGGACTATTCTTGTTAGTGGAAAAAGACACTGTTTTTATTCTCTGAAACCAAGGACCTTTATTTATTTATTTTTACTGTGAATTGAAAGGGAATTTTAAAGGCCTCCTATATCTTTGGGATACCAATTCAGTCTTGACAGTTTTAATGGTAAAGGAACAGTCTTTTCAACAAATGGTGCTGTGACAACTGGACATCCACATGCAGAGAAGGAATTTGGATCCCTAGTTTGTACCATGTATAAAAATTAACTCAAAATGAATCAAAACCTAAATATAAGAGCTAAACCTATACAACTCATAGAAGAAAAGAAGGGGAATAAAATCTTTGTGGCCTTGGATTAGATAGATCATGGTCTCTTAGATGTGACACCCAAAACACAAGTAGCAAGATAACTTTGACTTCATCCAAATGAAAAACTTTAGCACTGCAAAGGGAGCCATCATTGAAAAAGATAGCCCACAGATGGGGGAAATGTCTGAAGATCCTGTAACTGATAAGGGACTTGTGTAAAAATATATAAATAATTCTGAAAACAACTCAATATAAAAGATGAATAACCTAGTTTAAATGTGGGTAAAGGATTTGACTAGTTAATAAAGAAGATTTAGGAAGGATCAATAAACATGAAAAGATCTTCAATATGCAAATCGGAATCACAATGAGATGTCATTTTACACCTACTAGAGTACCTGTACTGGAAAAGACTGACAATAAAGTGGAGAAATTGGATGCTTATGCCGAGATGGTGGAAATTTGAAAGGGAACATCTGCTTTGGTGAGGAGTTTGACAGTTTTAAAAAACTGAACATAGTGTTAGCATATGATTTGGCAATTGCGCTCTTAGGTATATACCCAAGAAAATTGAAAACATATATTTACACAAAATAATGTAGAGTATTATTCATAATAGCCAAAATGCGAAAACAATCCAAATATCTATGAACTGATGAATAGAGAAACAATATGTTTATAATGAATCTGAACACTGGAATATTATTTGACTATAAAAAGGATGAAGCATTGATACATGCCACAGCATCAATGAACCATGACAATATGCTAAGTGAAAGGATTCAGACACAAAACACCACACATCATATACTTCCGTTTATATGAATTGTCCAGACTAGGCAAATCCACGAATAGAGAAAGCAGATTCGTGGTGGCTGGGGCTGAGGGCAAGAAAGAATGAGGAATGACACTAATGGCTCTTGAGTTTCTTTCTTTTTTTTTTGGTTAATCCTCACCAGATGCTATTTTTTCCATTGATTTTTTTAGAGAGAGTGGAGGACATAGAGAAACATCTATGTGAGAGAAACACAGCAATTGGTTGCCTCTTGCATGTGCCCTGACCAAGGCCTGGGCTGGGGAGGAGCCTGCAACCAAGGCACATGTTTTTGACCAGAATTGAACCCAGAACCCTTTGGTCTGCAGACCAATGCTCTGTTCACTGAGCCAAACTGGCTAGGTCTTGAGTTTCTTTTTTGAGGCAAGGAAAATGCTCTATAAGTAGATGGTAGAGACCAATGCACAACTTTGTTAATATACAAAACACACACACATATACTGAATTATATACAGTAAAAGAATGAACTTTATGGTATGTGAATTACATTACAAAAAAGCTGTTATTAAAAAAAAACTCCCATTTCATCTCTTCTGAGTCTTGAAATTTAATAAAATAAACAATAACCTGGACTGTGTTGGTGCCTCTGAACCAAGTAAACTTTCAGCCATTGGCATCCCGTTATACATTTTCAGGTTATATCTTGTTGACTGTATCTAACTGTACTACAAAAACCTATCACAACAGCCTAATTGCCCACCATTCAAATAATTGTATAGCTCCATTCACTATTAATATAAAGGCCAGGAAAAAAATTCAGTCTTTTTTATTTCAGTGTTTTGAGTTTTCATTAACATTTTGTTATTTAATATGAGAAATCTAGCCAATGTAATTAGGAGATGCTAACCGTTGTCATATAAAATCTCCTAAGAAATAGTTCAAGTTCTCACTTCCCACCCCCTGAATTCTCAATTCTGTTTTGAAAAGTAGAAAAAATTGTTTCTGAAATATAGGTTCAGATGTGTTTAACATATTTTTTTTAAAAAAAATATCTTTCTAAGCACAAGATATATAATTAAAAAAATAAAAAAATTCACAAAGATAATAATACCACACATGAGAGCTTATTTTTTTAATTTGGTAATTTTCTGCTAAGATCAAAGCATCTGAGAAGTGTAGCAAGTAACAAGACAGATTTATGGAACCCACACATGGCAATATTTTATGTAAAATCAGTCAAAATCATTATACTTGTAAATGAAGAAATGGATTCCAACCAGTTTGCATTTTCTGAAAAGCCATCATCTCTGAACTGAAGAACTGAGCAGTTGATTGGATTCCTTGATCACCGGCCTTGCAACTCCAAGTAAAATCTGAGGAAGTCTGCCAAGCATTGGCTCTCAGAAGATTAGGATAATAACACATTGATTTTCAATAAGTAGGATTCAACCCATGTTGCGGTCTATATATTCATATCCAAGCAACTGAGAGGAAATGAGCCATTAGAAGAATTTTCCACGGAAACTTCTTTGTTATGCTCTTATGTATTTCTAAAATTTTCTGATAACACTGGACTTGGAAACATCAATATGCAGCCTACAAATTGGAGCAGGCAAGAATAATCCATGGATTCTAAGTACGGGGAGAAATTTATGAGGAACAGGATATTTGGATGGATTTAAAATGTCAGTCCAGAGAGTTCTTAACTATTGTGGGCGAGACTGGGACTTCAGTAATTATGCAGGGAAGACTCAGGCCTCACTGCACCTTGACTGGTCATCAAAGTTACTGTCACTCACGAAGAGCAGATGGGCATTCCCAGGTGTGGCATTCCCAGGAGGACTTCACATCACCTATGCAGTGTTCCAGCTGAGAAGGTATAACTTCCATCAGATCATGAGGAGATAAGGGACACACCCCAAAGGAGGACGTTTAAACAAAGATAGGACTGGATTTTTCCAGAATGTTAATATGGAAGGAAAGGCTGTGGAAATGTTTCAGATCAAAAGGGGTCAGAGACATGACAAGGAATCCAACACTGGAATGCGGGTGGGGCAAGGCTGTATATGACACCAAGTCAAGTGACAGTTGGAATATAAATTATAGATTAGGTAAAAAACACTTGCTGATATTAAATATTGGCCACAGTTGACAACTGCACTTTGGTTATGTAATAGGATAGTCTCATTCTTAGGATATACACATTGAATTACTTATGGGCTGAGGCCACTATATCTTTAATTTATCATCACATGGTTCAGGAAAGAAATTAGATACAGCTAGATACTTACATAAATAGTAGCAATAATAGATAAAATGAGGTAAAATATTAAAAATAGGTTAATCTGAGTAAAGGGGATATGGGTATTTTTCATATTATTTTCATTTCTACAATTTATAAATTTGACATTATTTCAAAATAAAAAGTTTAAAATATATCATTGATCTGGGAAATGTTTGTTTCTCTTGGCAAGGGATTGCTTGCTTGTGAATAATTCAGCAAATGAATCTCTTGACTTGGGAAATCTAGTGCTTTTCAAATATGATGACTTTGCAAATTAAAGTTTGGATGCAAGTTTGGGATTATGTCGAGAAGGCAAGGCAAAAGGCTAATTTTATTTCTGTTTAGAAGCTATTTGGTTACAAGAAAAACAAACCCATGTTCACCAAAAAGGACATTTATTATAAGGAACCAAGAGAAATTCATGAAGCCCAACTGTGGGAAGTACTGCTGGCCTCATGGGAACTATAAAGATCTCCCTCCGCCTCTCTCAACCCTCCCCCTCTCCCTCTCCCCCCTCTCTTTTTTCTCTCCCTCTTTCTCTCCTTCCCTCTTCCTGCCTCCCTTCCCCTTTTCCTTCCCCTCTCTCTGGTCAGCTCTGGTCAGAAATAATGATATGGGTTGCTCAGACACCTCAGGTAAGTATTTTTATGTTGAAATTAAAGAAGAGTCACCGACTATTGCTCTTTAATTAGTAACTTAGTACAGTGGTTTATCTTAAGGCTAGTATAAGATAAAAATATTAATTTGAGCAGTGATGTACTTAGATTTGTCTTTTATAAAGAACACATTGACATAACATAGGGAATAGATTTTAGAGCATCAAAGGAGAATGGGAGATATTGTTAGATGCTAATATTGTAGTCTAAGAAAACAGTGGTGATTTGGACTGGGATCATAGCAGCAGTGGAGGTGGAGTGAAGGGAATGGATGAGAAACGTTTTTAATGGGTACAAGGGATAAGCATTGGTGTTGGATTGAATGTGAATGATGGGGGAGAGGAAGTTTCCGGTATCTCCCAGGTTTCCAGTAGGAGTGAATGTAGAGTCATTTATGAGATTGAATCATTAGACAGGGAGCACTTTGAGAAAACAAAAAGGCACAAATGGAGCTCTCAGCTAGCTAGCCATATGGGCTTGGGACACTGAAGAGAGAGCTGATAAAGAGATAGCATCTTGATAAAGTGGTAAGTGTATCACACTTGAAGCCATGGAAATTTATGCAGTAATTTCATAAGAAGAAAAAGAGGGAGTTGGTAGAAAGCATTTGATCTAAACCCTGAAGAACTCCCAACATTTAAGGAATAGATGGAGAAGAGATTTAACAAGAGACTGAGAATAAATGGCTTGAGATGTAGGAGAGAAATCAGGGGAATGTAGTGTTGTCAGATGCATTGTTGGGTTTCAGAAAGAAGCACATGGTGATAGTCAAGTAAGATAGGGCAGGTGCCATTCTTATTCCCTTCCTGCAAGTGAGATACCTGTTAAAGTTCACAGAGCTTGAGTGACTCATTCAAGATCTTGAGGCTATTAGCTGGTGAAGATAGTTTGGGCTCACTTCTCTCAAATACTAAAGCCTGTGCTTTCAAGCATTGTCTCATTCATTTAGTCAGTAAACATTTATTTCTTAATGAATAGTAGAGCTAACACAATGAACAAAATCTACATGTTCTGGGCCCGTACTCATGAAATTGTGATTTGGTGCATGTTGAAAGGTGAGATTTGTAGGGAACAGGTAAGCTGGCTGTATTTTCTATAACTTCAAAAAAACATGACTACAGCTCAGCCAGTTGAGTGTTGACCTATGAACCAGGAGTCACAGTTCGATGCCTAGTCAGGGCAAATGCTCAGGTTGTGGGCTCTATCCCCAGTAGGGGAGGCTTAAAGGAGGCATCTAGTCAGTGATTCTCTCTCATCATTGATGTTTCTATTTCTTCCTCTCTCTTCTTCTCTGAAGTCAATAAATTATATTAAAAAACACACACAAGAAACACCCCAGAAACACGTGACTATAGCTTCATGGTGTGCATCAACACTTATTTGCCATCTTCTAGTTCTATAGGTCAGAAGTTTGGGGCCAGGCCTGATTGGCTTCTATGCTTACAGTCACAGAAGATCAGCTGCAAGAGGGAGTTCTCATCTAGAGACCTGACGGGAAGACCTGTTTTCAGGCTCACTCGGGTTATTGACAGAATCGACTTCTTTGCTGCTGCAGGACTGGACTCTCCATTTCCTTGCTGACTGTCAGCTGGGGACCTGTCTTAGCTACTAGAGGTCTCTTGCAGCTCTTTCCAGGGCTCCTCATAGACCTTTTCACAATGTCCCAGCTAACCCCTTCAAAGCTGGTAACCACGAGCCTCATGGAGAACCCCCCTTTAGAGATAAATCTCTGATTTCTCTGCTGTCTTCGAGACAAACCTCTGGTATTTTTCACTGTGGTTGTTGTTAATCCTCCCCTGAGGATATTTTTCCCTTTGGTTTTAGAGAGAGTAAAACCGAGGGGGATACACACACAGAGAGGGAAACCTCAATGTGAGATAGGCTCATCGACTGCTTGCCCTCCTGTATGCACCCAGACTTGGGCCTACAGATGGAGCATACAACAAGAGGTATATGCCCTTGACTGGAATTGAACTCATGACCCTTCAGTCCAAAGGGTGACTCTCTTGACTACTGAGCCAAATTGGCTAGGACAAACCTCTCTGCTTTTGAACAGCACATGCGATTAGGCCCACCTGGATAATTTCCCTCTGGCAGTATAACCTAACATAATCATAGTATCTCATTATACTCATTGTTCCAACTACACTCAAAGGGGAGGAGATTGTATAAGGCTGAAAGTCATTGAGGGTCAGTCTTGGGACTCTGCCCACCACATAGGCATAAAGCCCTCATTGCTTCCTTCTGCTTGAGATCTCCAAGTCTCTCTTTAACAAGCTTCATTTTTTGAGAAGGATGCATGTGGGGAACAGTCCGTTGACTTGACAGCATCAGCATTCCCAGGAGAAAAGCTCGGTCTCTCTCCCTGGGCACCGGTTTCCAGAGTGGAAAATGGCAAGATGATTCTGCAGCAAAGCGGATGTACTTCACTTTCCAGGACGGCACAGATGGGCGGCTGAGTTGCCTTCCTGGGAAGAGGGCCTGCTCCGGTCT
>PVJN01032141.1:0-16414 GCA_004026805.1 Lasiurus borealis | reverse complement strand
GTAAGCGTGGTTTTGAACTCTATATCCAGTCGTTTCTTTTCCTCCATTTCGTTTGTTTGTGATCCTTTCCCTTGTCTCGGCATTTTCACTATGCTGGGAGAAATTCTGTTGGATTCAGCCTTATGATACCAGACTTTCAAAACCACAGAAGCCTCTCTGTTGAGCTTGGGATGGGTGGCGTCTCAGGGCTTAAGGGACCGCCTTGCCTTCCAGTCATCCTTGCCCTCCATGGCCCCTGAGTCTCACGTGACGGGGTAATCCCTGGAGCAGTCCTTGTGCGCGCGCACCCACAGTGCCTCCAGATCGCTGCCTTTCCAGATCCCCTGCACACAAGGAACACATGAGTTTAGGTCCTAAGGGTTTCACCCTAAACTGGGGCTTAGTGGAGTCAGAAGTGGCACGGTTGGGAGGGTCTGTCTCCCGCCCACTCGCAAAAGCCAGCGGCACAATCAGCAATCTGTCCTCTGCGCGTAGTGCTGTGCGCGCCACCAGACTTCTGATCTTTTGCGACTCCCCTAAATTCCCATGCACCACTCCCTTTTCACAGTCCAAACTCCCCCCGTATGAGTTTCAGCTGGATCTGGGGTTTAGTGTCGTAAGATAAGGGGTTCAATGCCTTTGAGAGTCTCCATTTCCCTCCTGCCAGAGAAAACTAATCAGGTACTCTGGCACCCGCTCTCTCAGTGCTCGCGTCTCCGTACCTCAGCTTTTTGCAGCAGCTCTGGTTCTCCGAGAGCCCCTCTCTTTCCCTCTAGTTGTAGAATTTCCACTTAGCCAGCATTCCTGTGGTTCTGGATGATGTCTGTTCTGTCTTTTAGTTGTAGTTTTGAAATTGTTGTGCAAGGCAGCAGTGTAGGTGTTTACCTATGCCGCCATCTTAGATTCTCCCCTCATCTTTTGTTTGTTTGTTTGTTTTTTATTGTTCTTCTGTAAACTATTTCCAGGAGCAAAAAAAAAAAAGTTCACAATTAAAGAAACTGGGTCATTCATGGACCATAGTGTGGGGGTCAGAGGAAATATTAGAGGACACAGAAGGAATAAACGGTGATGAGAAAAAATAAATTTTAAAAAATGAGAAAAAAGAAACTGGGTCATTGGTAGGAGTCTCTAATTAGGGCCCTCAGCTAAACTGTCTAATACAACCTCCTTCCTATTTCAGTTTTATGGACCGACACTGAGAATAGGGCGCCTGTGCCATGGACACCTCCACCAGTATTACCAACAGTTCCAGCCTCCACATCTCCCAGTTCATCTTGATGGGGCTCCCAGGCATTCACGAGTGGCAGCACTGGCTCTCCCTGCCCCTGGCTCTGCTCTACCTATTAGCTCTTGCTGCCAATCTCCTCATCCTCATCACCATCCAACATGAGCCCACGCTACATGAGCCTATGTATCATTTACTGGGCATACTGGCACTTGTCAACATTGGCATGGCCACCACCATTATGCCCAAGATTATGGCTGTCTTCTGGTTTGATGCCAAGGCCATCAGCCTCCCTGAATGTTTTGCTCAGATGTATGTCATCCACTGCTTCTTTGGTATGGAATCCAGTATCTTCCTCTGCATGGCAGTGGACAGATACATAGCCATCTGTCACCCTCTTCGATACCCCTCCATAGTCACTGACGCTTTTATGGCCAAAGTCACAGGATTCATGGTGCTCAGGAATGGCCTGTTGGCCATTCCAGTGCCTATCCTGGCGGCCCAAAGACTCTACTGCTCCAAGAGTGAAATTGACCACTGCCTGTGCTCTAACTTGGGAGTTATCAGTCTAGCTTGTGATGACATCACTGTGAACAAATTTTACCAACTGTTCTTAGCATGGATTGTAGTTGGGAGCGATATGGCCCTGGTTTTTTCTTCCTATGCTCTAATCCTTCACACTGTGCTGAGGCTAAACTCAGCAAAAGCAATGTCCAAGGCTCTGAGCACCTGCAGCTCCCATCTCATCCTTATCTCCTACTTCTACACAATTATCATTGTGCTGTCTGTCACACATCTTGTAGAAGAAAAGATTCCCCTTATTCCTGTACTCCTTAATGTGCTGCACACTATTATTCCCCCTGCTCTCAACCCCATGGTCTATGCTCTCAGGATGGGAGAGCTCAGAATGGGTTTCCAGAGGCTGCTTGGGTGGGTGAAATATTGTCCACCCTCTTCAGAAGTAAATTCAGCTTTATGAGGCCATATGGATGTTAATAAGACAGAGGTTGTGCCTCTGAATAGAGTAGGATTGTTTAAAAAAATGCAAAAAAAAATACAATTACATCATGAAAATTATCCTCACTTATTGAAATAGGCATTTGAAAAGTATAATTCCAGTGTCTATTACTAGATTAAAAAAAGAAAAAATAAAATAAAATATTTCTGACCATTGTTGCACCTAGAGATCAACACACTTACACACAGCTACCATATGTTGAGATGTAATAGATACATGGAAAATTTCATTTAATTGTGTGATAAAGTGTTTTTCCTAGGAAGTGAAAAAAATGGCCCAAGAACATGTTCTAGAAGAGTAGTTCCCAAATAACCAATTAATTAAATATAAATTAATTTTATCATTTCATAAAAATGCACATCTCATAAAAATGCATATTTTTGAATACAAGAATCCTCAACCATGTTCATATTGTACCTTCTCTGACCCTAGTACACACCTTTGTACATAATATCTGCTTAATAAATACTTCATTCAATATACAATAAATCGGGAGGCATAGGTCTGTTGAATCCTATATAGGAAATGTTCTGGACCACGGTCTGAAGGATGATCTCAGAAGGTTTATATATGATTTTACCTTGGAGAACAACCTCTTAGAATCATTTCCAGGGCTGAAGCAGCAGTGGATGGCAGGAATGTCACCTAGGGCAGCTCTTTTAGAAAAGAGCCTAAGAGCTTCTCCAATGACTAAACAAGAGTTACCATGGAACCGAGCTATTCCATGCTTAGATGCATACCCAAAGGAATTGAAAACATGCCCTCACAAAACCTTTCTTCCAAAATAAGAAACCACATCATAATACCAAGAAATGAAAAGGACTCAAAAGTGCATCACTTGATAAGTGGATAAACAAAATGTGATATATCCATACAATGGGATAACAGTATCCAGTCAGAAAAAAAGTAAGGAAGAACTGACACATACTCCAACATGTATGAACCTTGAAGATATTATGCCAACTGAGAGAAGACAAACAGAAAAGGACACATTTCATTATTCCACTTACATGAAATGTCCAAAATAGGCAAATTCATAAGAACAGAAAGAAGATAAGTGACTGCTAGGGGTGAAGGAAAAATGGGTATGAACAACTATTTAATGGCTTCCATTTGAGGGTGTTGAAAATTACTGTAATTAGAAGTGAGAGCTGCACAACATTGTGAATGTACTGGAAGCCACTTTAAAATGGTTACAGTGCTGAATGTTATGTTAGGTGAATTTCATTTCAATTAAAAAAAAAAGATAACTTTCTTCTTGTAATGTCTCTCCATTTTTTTCAGCTAATGAAGTTGAAAAACAACTGACACAGGTATGTAAAGATTCCAGGTTGACTCTCACAGAGCAAAAAACATGAATTTGTAACTGAGTCACAATTAAGTTGATTACCAGCAAAGTTCACACCTTGACTACTCAACTTCCATATACACTCTTTTATGTACATTTGAATTCTCATACAACAGTAAAAAAACTCTGCTCTTCTATTTTAAAAGATGCAGCTATTCTTAATACAAAGGAAGTAATTCTCACCTTTTTCCCAAAGTAACAAGATATACATCCCAACAGTCATTGTATGAGTCACTGTATGCATTGCTGGATACATCACCTATTCCTCAGATTCAGTCACAATTCCATGAATATTCTGTCATCTAAAAACTAAATTATAAAAAAAAAACTAAAGTTAATTTATAATAACTTGTATATAAAATAAACATGATTATTTGCCTTATCTTTAGCTTCAATGGTTGGCTTTCTTTGTTGACATGTAGTGCTTCCCTTCTCTAGGGCTCTTCACTTTTTTTAGAGACTAAATCTGTGATTAGGAGACAGAAAAGATGAGGCTAAGTTCTAAGATTGTGAGTGAGTAAATGGTAAGCCATGGGATCAAGAGTTATAAATTCTATCTCCAAGAGTTCCAGAACAAAGAACAACTGCAAACAAAAGACTACTTTATTACATCTGGTACAAAAAAAGACATAACAAAAAAGGACATTATATTTCATGTAAATTGTAACTGAAGTCCCATTAAATTTAACCCCAAAAATTGAAATGTTTGCCATTATAATTATTTTACATTTGCCATGAATGTCTATGCATTTTCATTGAGAGAAAACAAAACTAAGACATATTAATTCTTATAAAGAGAAGATTATGTATGCAAGCAACAACTTTTGGGTATACTTAAAAAATCAAATAAAAGTACTGATCAAAAAATATTAAGAATTGACAATAGATTTGCAAAATAAATAATACACAAAACAAAATAGCAAAACAAACACAATTGCATATTTAAAGTAAATATAAAATATTTATTTGGTGGGTTTGATAAAGAAAAAACTCCCAAAACATTTAAAAGTGACACAAGTTTAGCAAAGTGGATAAATTGACAAGGAAATAAAATCATTATAATAACACTGAGAAAGGGAATATCAGTGGATTTCCATGTCATAAGTATGCATTGAAGTACTTAGTGCAAAAAAATTATATGTACTTAAAACATCCAAAATATTAACAATTAAAATAAGAACAGAGCAAAGCTAACACTTTTTTTAATCCTTACCCAAGGAGTGAATATACTTTTTTCTCCTTTGATTATTAAAGAGAGTGAAAGAGTGAGAAGACAGACACATAGATTAGTTGCCTCCTGCATGAACGATGGCAAAGGTCAAGGTTTGAAACCTACAACCAGGTACAATGGGCCCTTGATCTGGAATCAAACCCATTACCTTCCAGTGTGCAGGCCAATGCTCTACCCAAGGACCTATCCCAGCCAGGGCGATACCAGATTTTAATGAAAATTCATTGAAATACAGGAATAGAGGATTCACATTTATGAAAGAGGAGATATAGTAGTATAAAAATGCTGATAACTTTTCAAAATTAATTCACAAGTTTAACACAATCCCAATCCAAATGTTATTTTAAAACTCAACATAGAAATTCTAAATTCATCTATAAAATAAACACAAAAAGGGGGCTTTAAAATTCAAGAAAATAAGTAGTAAGAGGGATATAGTCCTGTTGTGTATTAAAATCCTTATAAAACTAAAACTTTTAATTCAGTTTTATACTGGCACAAAATTAATCAGAAAAAAATAGAAACAGTAGATTGCCTAGAAATAGTGTGTGTGGATATATATATACATATATATATCCACACACACACACACACACACATTAACTGAGGGTGGCATTATAATCAATTAGTGACAGATGTAGAAGCCATTGTTTAGTTATTTAAAATAAATTTATTTTTTTTAGGTTTACAACATAATGATTTAATATATGCATATATGGCAAGATGATTACCTCCATAAATTCAGTTAATATTTATCAGCACACAGTCACAATTCAATACACAGTCACAATTTTTTTCTTCTTTTTTAAAATTTCTTGAATGTATCTTTATTGTTGAAAGTATTACCGATGTTCTCTTTTATTTTTCACCATTGACCTCTTCCCACCTGTCCCACAACCCCAGGCCTTCACCACACTGTTGTCTGAGTCCATGGGTTATGCATATGATATGCATATAAATTCTTTGGTTATTCCCCCACCCCGACTCCAAACCCACAACTTCCCTCTGAGATTCTCAATCTGTTCCATGCTTTTATGTCTCAGGATCAATTTTGTTCAGCATTTATTTTGTTCATTGGATTCCACATATAAGTGAGATTATGTGATACTTGTCTTTCCTTGAATAGCTTATTTCACTTAACATAATACTCTCCAGTGCCCTCCTTGTTGTCTCAAAGGGTAGGAGATCTTTTTTACTGCTGCATAGTATTCCATGGTGTAAATGTACCACAGCTTTTTTATCCACTCATCTACTGATCCCCTCATCATACCTTACTCCTTAACAAGAAGAGTAATTCCATGTAAATAAATTGTATAAGAAAACCAAAGACAGCCATTGAAAATTTAAAGTCACGCAGAAGTGAATTTTGATCAAAATTTTGAGTAAAGAATGAGTTTCAGTTATCATCTCTTGTTTGAACAATGAAATGTTTTTGAGAATTTGATGGTAGCTAAACATATTCTCTCCCCAAAATAATGCAAACATAGACAATACTTTTCCATATCAATTTAAGAAGCTTACAGACTCCCACAGACACCATCTTGGACTGGTTGCCTTTGATGAAAAGAAAGGAACTTGGGAATCCAAAGCATGGGTGTTTATTTTTTACTAGGGGCTCAGTGCACAAATTTGTGTATCTTGAAAGGAGCTGTGGGCCTTGAGGCTACAGTGAGCACAAGGGGGGGATGTCAGCCTATCCGTCATACCCTTGTCCAGCCACTGCTGTGTGGGCCCTGGTCCCCTCTCTGCCAGCAGCTCCACTCCTGCTGCCACTATGCTGTTCCCACACACTGACTGTGGCCATCCCCGGTTGGACCTGCTGATGGCACAGAGTGTTTGGGACCAGTGACAGAAGCGTTTGCAAGTGGGGCTGGCACCATCAGTGGGTGCAAGTGGCAGCTGCTGCCCTGATCACTCCTCAGAATCAGCGGAAGGTGGAGAAGCCCACAGGGGCAATCGGAGCTGGCAGCTGCCGTTTCCACTTGCAGAGGGCGCCAAGAGATTGGGACCAGCGCCAGGTAGCAGCAGTGGGTGCAAGCGGCAGCTCCGGTGCTGGCTGCGGGTATGAGTGGGGTCAGCACTAGCAATGGGTGTGAGTGGCGGTTGCGGTGCTGGTAGTGGGTACAAGTGTGCAAGAATTTTCAGTAACCACCAGATGCTCACCCTGATGATAGTGTCCAGCGCCCCACCTTGGTCTGGCTTCCTCACTCACCTGCTCCACCATCCCGTCATGCCTGATGCCCACCATGTTCTGTGCACATCTCCTGGTGGTCAGCACACGTCATAGCAACCAGTTGTTCAGTTGTTCGGTTGTTCCACCATTCAGTGTATTTGCATATTTTATTATATAAGATTATCTTTATTTTTATAATGGGCATGGGTGACATTTAAAATAATATCAAAATACTGTAAAAATGAAGATGGTAAGGTTCTTTATATGTATCACTTTTGTATCATTTTGAAATTCTACTCAAAGGAAATTACCTGAAAAGTAAAATATTAGTAATTTGTGAAGCAGTCTAATATAAGAATATAAAGTGCTCATTAAAATTAAGATTCCACATTATTTTCAATGATACTGGAAAGTCATGATTCATTTATTTATTCATGTAGTAAATTTTTACTGAGCACCTTTTTTTAGGTCTCAGAACATATTGCTAAAGATAAAGGCAAGATACAAAATTATCTCCAAATGATGTAAAGTGCTTAAGCCTAAATCAGAAAAATGGAAGTGAATAAACCAATATGAATATTTGTTATCTGCTGGTGATAAGATTATCGTTGATGGATGTGGACATGCTTATTATGCATTCAAGTAATGCTGACAAACTGCTATTCCAACCTTTCTATTTAGAATTGATCTTTTTTTATTGCTCCTTTGTAGAATATTTCCAAGAGCCAAAAAAGGTTGACAGTCTTTCATAATTAAAGAAACTGGTTCATTCATGGACAATAGTTTGGTGATTGCCAGGGTGGAGGGGGATCAGAGGATGTATTAGAGGACAAAGAGGGAATAACAGGTGATGAAAAAAAATAAATTTTAAAAAATAAGAAACTGGATCATTGGTCGAAGTCTTTAAATAGGGCCCTCAGCTGAACTGTCTAATATAACTTTTTTTCTATTTCAGTTTTAAGGACAGACACTGAAAACATGGCACCTGTGCCATGGACACCTCCACCAGTATTACCAACAGTTCCAGCCTCCACATCTCCCAGTTCATCTTGATGGGACTCCCAGGCATTCACGAGTGGCAGCACTGGCTCTCCCTGCCCCTGGCTCTGCTCTACCTATTAGCTCTTGCTGCCAATCTCCTCATCCTCATCACCATCCAACATGAGCCCACGCTACATGAGCCTATGTACCATTTACTGGGCATACTGGCACTCGTCGACATTGGCATGGCCACCACCATTATGCCCAAGATTATGGCTGTCTTCTGGTTTGATGCCAAGGCCATCAGCCTCCCTGAATGTTTTGCTCAGATGTATGTCATCCACTACTTCTTTTGTATGTTGTCTGGTATCTTCCTCTGCATGGCAGTGGACAGATACATAGCCATCTGTCACCCTCTTCGATACCCCTCCATAGTCACTGACGCTTTTATGGCCAAAGTCACAGGATTCATGGTGCTCAGGAATGGCCTGTTGACCATCCCAGTGCCTGCCCTGGCGGCCCAAAGACTCTACTGCTCCAAGAATGAAATTGACCACTGCCTGTGCTCTAACTTGGGAGTTATCAGTCTGGCTTGTGATGACATCACTGTGAACAAATTTTACCTACTGTTCTTAGCATGGATTGTAGTTGGGAGCGATATGGCCCTGGTTTTTTCTTCCTATGCTCTAATTCTTCACACTGTGCTGAGGCTAAACTCAGCAGAAGCAATGTCCAAGGCTCTGAGCACCTGCAGCTCCCACTTCATCCTCATCCTCTTCTTCTACACAATTATCATTGTGCTGTCTGTCACACATCTTGTAGAAGAAAAGATTCCCCTTATCCCTGTACTCCTTAATGTGCTGCACAATGTTATCTGCCCTGCTCTCAATTCCATGGTCTATGGTCTCAAGATGGGAGAGCTCAGACTGGTTTCCAGAGGATATGTAGGTGGGTAATGAATTGTCCACCCACATCAGAAATAACCTTAGCTTTATAAGGCCATACAGATGTTAATAAGACAGAGGTTGTGCCTCTGAATAGGCCTGATTGTAAAAAAAAAAAAAAGGGAAAAAATATAATAACATTATGTAAATAGGCATTTGAAAAGTATCATTCAAAATCCTATTACTAGATGAAAAGTGTAAAAAAATGAAATATCTCTGACCATTGTTGCATCCAGAGCTTGAAACACTTATACACAGCTACCATACGTTGAGATGTAATAGATACATGGAAAATTTCATTTAATTGGGTGGTAAACTATTCTTTCTAGAAAATGAAAACAAAAAATGGCCAGATAACATGCTCTAGAAAAGTAGTTCCAAATAACCAATTAATTAAATATAAATTAATTTTATCATTTGTACACCTGATAAAATGCATACTTTTGATTACAAGGACCCTCAACTATGTTCATGTTGTACCTTCTCTAAGCTTAGTACACACCTTTGTACATAATACCTGCTTAATAAATACTTCATTCATGACACAGTGAGTCAGGATGCAGCGGTCTGCTGAATCCTATATAGCATAGAAAATGTCCTGGACCGTAGTCTGAAGAATGACCTCAGGAAGTTTGTATATGATTTCACCTTGGAGAACACCCTCTTATAATTGCTGAAGCAACAATAGATGGCAGGAATGTCAGCTGGAGCAGCTCTTTTAGCAAAGAGCCTAAGAGCTTCTCCAATGACTGAACAGAGTTACCATATAATCCAGCTATTCCATGCTTAGGTGCATACCCAAAGGAATTGAAAACATGCCCTCAGAAAACCTGTCTACCAAAATAATAAGACACATCATAGTACCAAGAAATGAAAAGGACCCAAGAAGTGCATACATGATGAATAGATAAACAAAATGTAATATATCCATACAATGGAATAATAGTAGGAAAAAAGTAAAAAAGTAATTATGCTAATTGAAAGAAGACAGATAGCAAAAGACACCTTTTATTATTCCATTTGTATGAAATGTCCAAAATAAGCAAATCCATAGGGACAGATATGTGGCAGATATGTGGCTGCCATGGGTGAAGGGAAAAGAAAAATGAGGAACAACTGTTTAATAGGTACAGGGTTTCTTTTGAGGGTGTTGAAAATTTCTGTAATTAGAAGTGAGAGCGGCACAACATTGTGAATGTACTGGAAGCCACTATAAAATGGTTACAGTGCTGAATGTTATGTTATGTGAATTTCATCTCAATTAAAAAAAACATAACTTTCTTCTTGCAATGTTACTCCATTCTTTTTCCACTAACAAAATTAAGCATCATTTCAGCTGACAAAGGTATTTAAAGGACCCAGATCCACTTTCACAGAGCAAGCCAAAAAAACATGTGTTGGTAACTGAGTCACAATAAGTTGCTTACCAGCAAGACTCACACCTTTGATTACTCAATTTCCATATAGACCCTCTTATATACATTTTGAATTCTCATACAACAATAAACCCACTCAACACCTAATTTTAAATGATAAAGCTATTCTTCATACAAAGGAAGAAATTTTTAATTTTTCCCAACAGTAACAAGGTGTACATTTCCAACAGTCATTATATGAATTTCTGGATATATTACCTGTTCCTCAAATTCAGTCACAGTCCCATTGAATAATTCTTTCACCTAACGACTAAATTATAATGTTAATTTCTAATAATGTATATATAAAATAAAAGTGGAAAGGAGAGAAAAGAAAATGGTTAATATGTAGGAATAAAATCTTGCATATAAGAAGCAAATAGAAAATATTCAAAGCTACTAGTTTTAATGCCTATAATTGTTTACTACTTCATGGCTGATATTTGCCATATATCTTCCAACTCTGTCAAAACTTGGTAGAGTAACCAAAACCTTTATTCCTAAAGAGTCTGAATTCTCATTCATCCTGCTAAAGATTTAGTATCCTGCTGTGGATTTAGAATCTTTTTTCATTGGTATACCTCAGAGAATACCCTGCATTTCTACTATACAGATGCAACCTAATTTGCTCTTTGTAATTAGAATTAATCACTCCAAGTATTATATTAATCTTTTCTTTTCTTTTTGATTCATTGTGTAAGGCAGTAAAACACATTGCTTGATATGAGGATACATAAACAGAGAGCCCATTAAAATATTTTTGTTTTAATCCTCTGATGATATTTGAAGTATTTGTTTCCATTACCAAAAATGCAAATCCAAATCTAGCATATGTGCCTATCCCATTTTTTTTAAAACATGCCACTACCCTCCTGGGCCATGAAATCCACTATAAGCTTCATGTCAGTCTGCATAGTGTTCCAAAGTGGTCTTACGTCTCTGGTTGGCCCTATTGACAAACAGAAATATTTTGAGCTTCAGAGGAAGTCAATGGATTCAACTGAACACTTAGCTATTTATTTATTGCCCATTATTGCATCATTAGAATAACCTCATAACCTCTCATCTCACATACCTAGGAGTACTCCCCCAGAAAGTGGGTTAGAGCATCCACCTGTAGGGTTTTTCGGATGAGCATAAATTTGCTCCTCTTTAAATTATCCTTTTCTAGCTTCATAATATTCCACATTATTTTGCCCATCATATTGAGACTCCTTTTATTATTTAGTCATCTGAGATCTATTTTCAATATCATCAGCAATTTATTGTCTATAGTTTAAAAATACATAAAATTCCATCCTATTATATTGTCATCATCATCATTAAGTTTCTCTAATAACATGAAGAAACCCATTGAGCAGATTCACTTTGCCTTTGGGTAACTTTATTGTTGAAACTATCAGAGAGAACTATCTTTCCCAGAGCAAACGGACATTCTGTTAGAGAAGGTCATTTTAGGTATTTCTAGATTTTCTGAGTTACCTTGTGATGTCAGATGTAAAGAATGAGCCCATCCAAAAAATGCTTGCCAGAAATCTATGCTATTATCTCCATAGACTTTTTAGTGACCTGAGCAACACATTATTATTTCCAAATCCTTCTTGATTAAAATTTCACATTTTTATTGATATGTAAATTTATTGTTACCAAACATATGAATGTAAATAATTACTGTTCAGCCTGAACTGCTTGTTTCCCTGATCATGTTCTTTTACAGTCAAGAAGCAAATTTCCCAAACGTTCTGACAAATCTCTGATTTTAATTAGGTGTAACTCAACAATAATTTATGACTCAATGTATCTTAATTTTAGCAAGCTGCAGCTCACTTTGCATCATATTACAAAACCTAGCCAACTTATTATTCTATTAACAAAATTGCTGAAACACTAGGTATATTTTATGTGGCAAAAAAAAAACAAAAAACGTGTTTCACATATTGATCAAAAAAAATTAGGGAAACTCCAAAAATGAAAGGTAATTGTAATGGAATTATAAAAAAATAGAAGTCAAAAGGTATAGGAGAAAGAACTAATACAAAAATAATGTTTATTCAGATAAGAAATGGCTGATACTAAGAGTAGCAGAGGGCTATGAAAAAAACAACCTGGTGATTTATGGGTAAGACAACAGGAGTAGTCAAGCATGTCTATCCTTCTACACATGCATTCTTGGACCAAGAAGTGGGCTAACTGTCAAGCAACAGTGGAAGGTGTTCCCAGAATATTGGAGATTGGGTCAGAAAACAGGGCAGTGATCAATATGGCTATAAAAAACAATCATGCCCCATGACCTTCAACCATAAATCAAGCAAATCTCTTATATCCTCTATAACAGATTGCATCAAACAAATACAACAGCATCCAGATATTGCCTATTAGAAAGAAAATCAACTAACCAATGACCAAGAAGGCTTGATCTGAGACAAATTACTTCCTAACTATAGATCCTGGCCTCTCTTTTCTTATAGCATTTGCTTCAGAAAACATGTAATTGTAAATTCATTCACTGCCTTTTTGTAGCGTATATAAATCACCTCCTATCTTCTTGCCACTTATACAACCCAGGAAATGTCTTTCTCGGGGACCTGGAAACTATCTCCTGAATATGTAAACATTGAAGGAGATACCCCATCTCTCAGTCTCTGTGAGGAGTAGGAGCCTAACTTCCTTGGGCGCCAATTAGCAAACACAGATGGTCTCATCACAGACAAAGAGATGTGCAATCTCAGGAATAACTCAATGTTCTTGACACATCTCATTGATCAACCTCTTACTAAAGTCCTTTCCACTACTTCACCAGGGCTTAAATCCATTGTATCTGACATCTTACCTCAGCCCAATCTGGACTTTTGTTTTAACAGATCTGGATATTCAAAATTGTCTGTCTTCTCTTCCCCATCGCTGGCAATAGTATCAGTATAAAATCAATTTCCAGTTGCTCATCCTGTTTAGTTCAATTTTTTTGACATATATTCTATTTATACAAAAATATTTTTATAATTTGTTTATTAATTAAGGTATTACATGTGCCCTTATTCCTCCATTACCTTCCAAGCCCCCCATTCATGCTCTTAACCCCTGTTGTCTCTGTCCATTGCTTTAGGCTTATATGCATGCATACTAGTCCTTCGGTTGATCTCTCCCCCTTCCCCCGACCTTCCCCTACTTTCCCTTAGATTTGACGTTCTGATCCATGTTTCTCTGTCTCTGGATCTGTTTTTGTTCATCAGTTTATGTTGTTCATTATTTTCCATAAATGAGTGAGATCATGTGATATTTATCTTTCTCTGCCTGGCTTATTTCACTTAGCATCATGCTCTCCATCTCCATTCATGTTTGTTACAAATGGTAAGAACTCCTTCTTTTTTACTGAAGCGTAGTATTCCATTGTATAGAGGTACCAAAGATTTTTAATCCACTCATCTGCTGATGGGCACTTAAGCTGTTTCCAAATCTTGGTGAATTGTGCTGCTATGAACATAGGGGTGCATATATCCTTTCTAATTGGTGTTTCTAGTTTCTTGGAATATATTCTAAGAAGTGGGATCACTAGGTCAAATGAGAGTTCCATTTTTAGTTTTGTGAGGAAACTCCATACTGTTCTTCACAGTGGCTGCCCAGTCTGCATTCCCACCAGCAGTACACAAGGGTGCCTTTTTCTCTGCTTCCTTGTCAACACTTGTTATTTGTTGATTTGTTGATGATAGCCATTCTGACAGGTGTGAGATGATATTGCATTGTCGTTTTCATTTGCATCTCTCAGATGATTAGTGACTTTGAGCATATTTTCATATGTCTCTAGGCCTTCCTTCTGTCTTCTATCAAAAAGTATGGGTCCATTACCCATTTTTTTATTGGGCTATCTTTCTTTTGTTAAGTTGTATGAGTTTCCTGTAAATGTTGAAAATTAAACCCTTATCAGTGATATCATTGGCAAATATGTTCTCCCATATAGTGGGCTTTCTTGTTGTTTTGTTTATGGTTTCCTTTGCTGTGCAAAAGCTTTTTATTTTGATGTAGTCCCATTTGTTTATTTTTTTCTTTAGCTCCCATCGCCCTAGGAGCAGTATCAGTGAAGAAATTGCTTCAGCATATGTCTGAGATTTTGCTGCCTGTGGATTCCACTAGTATTTTATCGTTTCTCATCCTTGATCCACTTTGAGTTTATTTTTGTGTATTGTATAAGTTGGTGGTCTAGTTTCATTTTTTTGCATGTATCTGCCCAATTTCCCCAACACCATTTAATGACTCCATTGTATGTTCATGACTCCTTTGTCAAATATTAATTGAGCACAGTGGTTTGGGCCAATTTTGGGGTTCTCTATTTTATTCCATTGATCTATATGTATGTTCTTGTGCCAGTAATAGAACTGTTAGCTGTGGCTTTGTAATACAGCTTGATATCTGGTATTGAGATCTCACCTACTTTGTTCTTCTTTCTCAGGATTGCTGTGGCTATTCGGGGTCTTTTTTATTCCAGATGAATTTTGGGGGAGTTCTTTCTAGATCTGTGACATTATGCCATTGGTATTTTAATTGGGAGTGCATTGAATCTATAAATTGCTTTGGGTAGTATAGACATTTTGATGATTTTGATTCTACGAATCCATGAACATGGTATGTTCTTTCATCTGTTTATGTCTTCCTCTATCTTTTTTTTTTTTTCAGTGTCCTGTAGTTTTTCGCATATAGGTCTTTCCTCTCCTTAGTTAATTTATTCCTAGGTATCTTAATTTTTTTGGTGCAATGATAAATGGGATTGCTTTTTTAGTCTCTCTTGCTGTAAGTTCACTATTGGTGTATAGAAATGCCATAGATTTCTTGATGTTAATTTTGTATTCTGCTACAAAATCCATTGCTGAATTCATTTATTGAGTCTAATAATTTTTTGATGGAGTCTTTAGGATTTTCTATGTACAGTCATGTCATGTGCAAATAAGGATAGTTTTACTTCTTCTTTTCCAATTTGGATGCTTTTTATTCCTTCTTCTTGTCTAATCACAATGGCTAGTACTTCCAGTATTGTGTTGAAGAGGAGTGGTGAGAGTGGGCATCCCTGCTTATTTCGGTTCTTAGGAGAAATGGTTTTAGTTTTTGCCCATTGATTATGATGTTGGCTCTAGGTTTATCATATATAGTTTTTATTATGTTGAGGTATGATCCTTCTATTCCCACCTTGCTGAGAGTTTTTATCAAGAAAGGGTGTTCGACTTTGTCAAATGCTCTTTCTGCATCAATTGATATGATTATGTGATTTTTATCTCTCAATTAGTTTATGTGATATATCATGCTTATTGATTGCAAATACTGTACCATCCTTGCATCCCCAGGATAAATCCTACTTGGTCATGGTGTATGATCTTTTTGATGTACTGCTGGATCCTATTTGCCAAATTTTTGTTGAAGATTTTGGCAACTATGTTCATGATATTGGCCTGCAATTTTCTTACATTGTGTTGTCTTTATCTGGTTTTGGTATTAGGGTTATGCTGGATGCATAGAAGGAGCTTGGAAGTGTTCCTTCCTCTTGAATTTTGTAGAATAGTCTGAGGAGTAAAGGTTTTAGTTCTTCCTTGAATGTTTGGTAAAACTCCTCTGTGAAGCCATCTGGCCCAGTCCTTTTGTTTGCTGGAAGCTTTTTAATGACTGCTTCAATTTCTCCCATAGTTATGAGCCTATTGATATTTTTAGAATCTTCCTGAGTGAGTTTTGGAAGGTTGTATTGGCTAGTACTAGGAATATGTCCATTTTCCCCAGGTTGTCTAGTTTGTTAGAATAAAGTTGTTGATAATATTTTTTAACAATCCTTTGTATTTCTGTGGGGTCTGTTGTTATTTTGCCTCTTTCATTTCTAGTTTAGTCTATTTGGGTCCTCTCTCTTTGCATCTTGGTGAGCCTGGCTAGAAGTTCGTCAATCTTGTTTATCCTTTCAAAGAACCAACTCTTGGTTTTATTGATTTTTTGTATTGTTTTTTGTTTTGCTTTGTCTCTATGTCATTCATTTCTGCTCTGATCTTTATTATTTCCTTCCTTCTGCTCACTGTGGGCTTTTCTTTTTGCACTCTTTCTAATTCTTTGAGTTGTAGAGTGAGATGATTTA